>RJWM01011716.1:12161-58753 GCA_004363535.1 Dasyprocta punctata | reverse complement strand
CTGAAGTCTCCTACGACAATCAAAATCAACTGATAGACATGAGTGGAGAAAGCTTTAGATGATTCCAACTCTAGTAATCAAGCCATTTGAGTCTTTTCATCTAAGATTTTCAGATACTGTGGAGAAGGAATAACTCTCATTCCCACTGTGTTCTGATCCAAAGACTGACTAAGCATAACAAGGGAGTTGCTTTAAGAAGTTGCTAGGCAGGAGGACAGCTTGTTAACACAGCAATGGTAACTGACAATTTTACAACCTAGATTAATAGCACCTTCTCCATGAAATTGCACAACCCCACAACAAAATGAATCATTTTCTCTACCTTCCATTGCATGTTTTCACACACTTAGTATTATATATAGATGCTCTCATATTTAAGTATGTACTTATCTATCAAAGTAAAAGATACATTCCTCCAGAATAAGACTTGTCTCATTTGTTTCTTTGTACTTCTGTGATCTAAACATAAGGATTTGTATATGGTAGGTTTTCAATAAATGTTTATGAAATAATGCATGAAGAAGGAGTGAATGAATAATCAGAATTATGGGTGGCATAAGTGCCTGACTGGCAAGCACAAGGTCCTGAGTTTGATTCCCAGCAAAAAAAGAAAAAAAGAATTATAGGCAGACATCAAAAAATAGATACTAAATACAATGGCTAGCATTCATTAGGAGGTCTATCACTTATTTATGTGTAATAAATGTTTATTACATAAATAAGATGATGACACTACTTGACCTAGGAAAGCTCTTAGCATGGTTTTTCAGAATAGATGCCCTGTGTCTATCCCTGTTCATAACTTTACATGACTCTGTATCCAAGAAACACAAAGCACAAATTATCTTGTTCTGAGTTTGTACAATATCAATATCTGCTTTTGTCTGCAGGCAGAAAAGTGAAATAAAACATAAACCTATCAGTTCTATCAGTGCACAGCCAAATTCACTCTAGCAGTTCAGGTTCTTAAGTGATGAATTTTAACAGTTGTGTATGGCCAATAACCTCATTTCCTCTTCAATTTTCAAGCTATTTTGTTTTTAATATCAGCTTCCTAAGATTTTTTTTTCTTACAATACTTTGTAGATGTCTTTCCACTCTCTTTTTACTTTACTATTCCTGATGAGAAATCTGCTGCCATCTTTGTATTTTCTCCACTGACATGTCTTTCTTCTTTGGCTGATTTTTTTCCTTATCTACCTTTAGGAAAATTGAATACGATGTTCTTGGTGTCATGTTGAGATTTGTTAAATCTCTTGACTGTGTGGATTTGTAAGTTTTATAATGTTTGGAAAATTGTGGATCATATTTCTTTAGGTAAAATTCTGTCTCCCATCATTCTTCCACAAGTGTAAATTTATATTTTGAGATTGCTCCATAGCTTACTGGAGCTCTCTTCAATTTTTCAGTCTTCTTTGTCTTTGTTTCACTGGGAATAGTTTTTAATGCTGTGTTTTTAAGTTCACTATTCTTTTCTTCAGAAGTATCTCATCTGCTGTTAATTCTTTCCAATATGAATTTTTTAATCGTGGATATAATGGTTTTCATTTCTACATGTTTGGTTTCGGTTTTTTAAAAATTATCACCTATAAGTTTATTTAGTATTTTATGCTTTTCCTCTCCTTTCTTGAATATATGGAACATATTGTAGTAGCTCTTTCAGTGTCCTTGTGTATTATTGTTTTCCTTTGTGTCATTTCTATTTCTTTTTTATTTTTATTAGTGTATTTTTGCAGAATATAATGCTCAGATTCCTCGTGTGGATTTGGAACATGTGCATAACACAGCTTAATTTTTTTTTTCATCTCCTTTCCTCACCTCTCTCTCTCTCCCTCTATCTCTCTGTCCCAGGCTATTTGAGAAAGATCTATCTCCCTTCTTCCCATTATCCTTTTTATTTTGTTTTTATTTATTTTTTGGGTTTCTCATATAGGGAAAAACTATGCAAATATTTAGTTTGTATATTTGATCTATTTCCCTTAACATTGTGACCTCAAGGTGGATCCATTTTCCTACAAATGATTCCAGATTATGCTTCTTTATAGCAGAGTGGTACTCTATTGTGTGTGAATACCATGTTTTTCTTTATCCATTAATCTGCTGATATAGGCAGCTTACAAGATTTAGCTATTATGAATTGTGCTGCTATAAACATAAACATGGATGTATCAATGCAATATGGTAGCTTTGATTCTATAAGAGAGATATCTATTTAAAAGGGGGCAACTGAGTCAAGTGGAATTTCTACTTGTTAGTTTTTTGAGGAATCGCCTTATTGACATCCATAGTGGCTGTTCTAGTTTACATTCCCCTCAACAGTGTACAAGGGTTGTTTTTTCCTTGCAGTCTCACTAGCATTCGTCTTATTTGAATTCTTGAGGATAGTCATTCTTTCTGGAGTAAGATGGAATGTTGGTATTGTTTTAATTTGCATTTCTTGAATGGCCAGTGATGCTGAACATTTCTTCATGTATTTATTGCCCTCTTGTACTTCTTCTGTGAAGAGTGTGTTCATTTTACTTGCCCTTTTACTTGACTGGATGTTTAGTTTTTGGGGGGTAGTCTAATTTTTTTGAGTTCTTCATACATTCTAGATACAGTATTACTCCTGTGTCTGAGGAATTGTTGGCAAAAACATTTTCCCATTCTGTAAGTTATCTTTTCATTCGGTTGGTTGTTTCTTTTGCTGTGATGAAGTTTTAATTTGGTATGATCCCTTTTTCTCTCTTGTTACTATTTCCCATGCAACTGGGGTTCTGTTCAAAAAGTCCTTGCCTATAACTATGCCTTCAAGAGTTACATCTATTTTATCTTCCAGCAAGTTAAGTGTTTCTGTTTCAACATTTAGTTCTTTGATCCATGTTGATTTTAGTTTAGTGTATGTTGAGAGACATGGGTCTAGACTCAGTCTTTTCCTACATGTGGATACCTAGTTTCCCAGCACCATTTATTAAAGAGGTTATCTTCCCTCTAGTGTATGTTTTAGGCCTGTTGTAGTCAGGGTTTGCAAGGGGATAGATTTAATACGGGAGACAATTTATAGAATTATTTTATAACATTCAAAGAGTCAAATGCAGAAGAATGCAAGAGATCTGTCCACGCACTAGAGATCCAAAGAATCCCACTGAGGGCCTGGATCCCATGGCAATGTCCTGCATGAATCCAGCTGGAGGTCTAGAGTCCATGATGTGGTTCTTTATAACCTGTGCTTCCTTCCCCAGCTTTGGAGAGCTTTCTCACATTTGAGTGCTGGTCCGGCACTCTGCTGAAGGTTCGGAGATTGGGGGGCATCTGCAGCTCTCCAGAGACTTCTCTTTGTGCAGTCTTCTATTCTTGGCATTCTGCTCTGAAGCTCTCTTATTTTGAGACAGGATCTCACTAAGACCCTGTCTTAGCTGGCTCCATGGCCTCCAAGGCTTCCATTCTGTCCTCTCACTTCTGGGAGACTGCAGGGACTCCCAGTTTCTTGCTCCCTCCGTTGCAGCCTTAAAGCACTCTTCAGGCAAATGCAGCCTGCAGATCATTTTCTTCTCTTTCTCAGGGGTCACTGTCCTGGGATGATAGATGTCAAATGTCTAAAAATCATATTTTAAATACGGTTGACCTTTTTATTTTTGGTTGTTTCAGGGAAAAGGTTAAATAAAATTCTATTTACCTCATCTTGTCCAGAAGCAGTTGTCAACATTATTTCAGATGTTTTCTAAACAATATTTTGCACCTAAGATTGGAACTATTTTCCATATTTAAAATCTATTTTAAACCATTACTACTGTGTTTCCCTGTAAATAAGACCTAATCGGAAAATAATCTTCCTTGAAAACTAGAGATTAAAAATGTCAGCTCCCATCAGCCAATCTTTGCCTTATCTGCCTTACAGAGTAGCCATCAAGCAAGAGACTAGTGATGACAGATAAGGCAAGTTTCTAAGGTTTCTAATAAAAATTGATTTAAGTTTTCCTTGTCCAAGAAGAGTTTCTTCTCCTTTTGAGGAGATAGTTGAGAACGGTGCTGGACAGGAAACAGATGTAAAGTTTGGAAGTGGAAAGAATAAAAATAACCTTAAGAAAATTAAAGTGATTGATACCACTTGACTGAGAGATAATGATGCTGACACCTAGTAAGTCTAAAGAATACATGGATCAGACCAGGCATGATGGTACATGCCTGTAATCAAAGCGGTTTGGGAGGATTGGAAGTTCAAGCTCAGTCTGTGCAATATGGCAACTTAGTGAGATCCTGTGGCAAAATAAAAAAGGATATGGAAAGGAATGAGGATGCTGCTCAGGGTGAAATATCTGAGTTTAATCCCCACTACTGGAAAAGCAACAGTTAGATCAATGTTTTAAGAACTATTATATATTCTATTTATACATTTATGAAACAAGTATTTTAAGATTTATAGTTGCAAAATGAGCATTTATCTTAATAAAAATACCTTAAATAGATGAAAGGTATAAGTATTATATAAACATGTCACTAAAGCAACCTGCTTAAAGAACTGATATTAGGAATTATATTGAAGGTTATTATTTTTCAGCTACTAGCCACAGCAAGAATAGTGCACTTAGTAAATAAAATACTATTGCACAGTATGGTGAATACAGATAACAACATAATGTATAGTTAAAAAAAAAAGAGGAAAGAATGTCTTGAAGGTTTTAACCTAAGAAACTGACAAATAGTTAGAGGAGATAAGAATGTTTAACCTGATTACAACATGCAATATGTGCTTCTACTGAACATGACACGTATCCCATTAATAAGCACATTTTTTGTTCTTATATATCACTCAAATTAATTAAAAGATACTTCACAGAGATGTTTCTAAAAATTATAAAATAAACTTTGCCTATGTCTTTTGGTTATTCAGAAAATTTCCATATTCTATGGCAGTCAATACGTCTTTATTTCTGTGGAGAAAAGTAATAAAAAATACCTATTATGGTCTGTGATATTTTCTTTAAAGAGGGTGGAATGCAATTTTATCAAAATTTTGAAAGATTACATATGTTGAAATTACTCCCAGACCAGATCTTAGAAAGTCTCAACTCATATGTACTTTAAAAACATCGTGTCTACATTAATTAGGGAATTAATTCCTATTAGATTATGATAATTCTAGATAGTCAAAAGTGCCTTAAGGCAGGTGCTTTTTAAATCTTTTTTGAAGAATAACTCTAGAAATCCTAGAGACCATCTCAGTCTTAAAAGATTACTATTTAGAGTTTGGAATCCAGAACTTTAACATTTCTAGTGCACAGGCAGACAACGCATGTGAGACAAACTCTTATTTAAATGCTTTGTATTTTTTGTGGTACTAACACAGTGTAAAAGGCGGTGTTCTAGAGATATATCAAATATATTAGCCCTCATAAAGAAATCTATTAAATCCACTTTATATATAAAGAATAATGTGCTGCAGTTCACACAGTAGCAGTGCTGAACTTGGAATAAATCTGAGTACCTGGTCTTAATCACAAAGCCGGGGGACAGAGGAAAATTCTGTACCAAATGAAGACATCATATCCTCCTCCCAGAGCTTTTCACAATATTTGAGCTAACTGATAGAACTTTAATGTATATTTACTCAGCAATGTATTTTCAAGTGTTTGATGCTAAAAGTACAAGAAAATCTTTTAAAAGGGCTAAAACATTTCTAGAAAGAAACTCTAGAAGACCAGCCTTCCTCCCTATGCCAGAAAAATGCATACTGGAAATTCTTTTTTTGTGTGTGAAAAAAACATAAACTAAAAGAAAAGAAATATGATATAAATACCAGAGAGACAATATGACATTCATCCACTATTTCTGCCTCTTCTCCCATTCAAGGAAAAGTACAAAGGTTTTTCTTAATTCCTTCTAGGCTGCTGGTACCCTGTTGTCTGGGTTTCAGAAGAAACAGCTTTTCTGGCTTGATTTGGGCTCATTTTAAGAGAACTGTGATCTTTTTAAGAGAATAGGAATCTTTTCTGTTGGTCTCTAAATAGTAAATTTCACATTTAGAAAAAGTGCAACTATAACATAACATTTGGTAAACAATAAATGGCCTCTCTCCTTTTAATCAGATACATGCAACCCATGAGGTCATACAATATCAGGATTGCCACATTGAGGTGACAAAATTTAAACCAAATTAAACAACATTAAGATATTTATTAACTGCAGCATCATATTGTATGGCACATGTGATTTTCATAAAATATCCAATATTAAAAATTGTAGTGCAGTCCTTAACTAATTCCTGATTTTCTCTCTGAAATTAGAAATCTTAATCTAAGAACCAGGGTATTGTAGGATGGATACTTGGCTTCAATTTGTTCTATGTATCACGAGGTAAATATCAGGCATGATGAATCTTGCATTCTTTAACAGGTGAAGTTAAAATAATTTTCATAGTGAAATCTCCACATAATTTGCAAGTAAAGGATAACTGTATCATTACTTCTCATCTGTGAGGTTTATTTTCTTAAATTAGGGTAAATAAAAATTCACTTTGACAAAGGATTCTGTGTACAAATTTTCACACAATCATATTCAAATTTTCTTTTGGCTTTAAACATATAGCAGAATTCTTGGTTATTAATATTGACTTGATGAGAAATAAAAAACAGGCCCTTTCAACAATGCATCAGGCAGGTGTGGTGGTGCACACCTGCAATCCCAGCACTGAGGCAGGAGAATCACTGTGAGTTCAAGGACAGCCTGAACTGCATAGCAAGACCCTATCTCAAAAAAGACAAAAAAAAAAAAAAAAAAAAAATTAAAAAATCATTGCATCATCTGGTGAGATCAATAATACATAACACCAGACAAGAAAAATTCATGGTAGATCCTTTTAAACAAAATTTGTAGTATTTTATAAAAATAATTTATTATGGATTTTGAGTACTTCCTATATGAATATTAGATGTTTTAGTTATTTCAGGGAGTCAATGGTGAAAAATTTAAAATTCAATAATACCACCAAACACCACAGTTATCTTTAAAATGCTAGCATTGTCAGATTAAAGGATTTTTTTGTAAAAGCAACAACCACAACAACAAAACACCCCAACTAATTCTCTAGAACTCATTTGAAGAAGTTCAGATTTAAAAGTCCTGGGGTGGTAATAACAGAAATGTAATCTTAAAACCAAATTCACTGCCTACAGTACAATGTTCAGCCATGGAAATCCTATGTGAATGCAAATGTGTTTTATGGGCAATAATATTTTATTGAAATGCAAAGCTAGGAAGTTATCTAATATAGCATTCAATGCCAAATGATTATCTTCTACTGTCCTGGTTGCACTTGTCCTAAGAAATCATGCTAACTCCTTTTGGTCTATCTTTCTTAGCATTTCTGGTACTTAAGAAAAGTTGGATGAGTGAAGAAAATCCTTAACTCTGACAAGCTGCATGCTCTTAGTTACACTACCTATAGATAGACTCAACTTTGAAAGGAAAAAAAAAAAGATCTTTTCTACACAATATGATAGCAGCCTGCATTGTGAAAGCAGAGAAAACTGGTCAGCCTAGTTATCAGCAGTGTCTAGGGCCACCTGGGTCAGGTATGAGTCACCTAAAAAATCAGTCTGTTGGGGCTGCATTATATTTTATGACCCACAAAACTGCTATAAATTGGCAATTACATGGGAGGAAATACAATAGTTGAATGGATTGAATTGAATCGGGCTACAAATTCATGAATATATCCACACAATATCTTACCATTGACTCACATCTGGCAAGCTCAACTTTTGATTATTTCAATTTTCCAAGAATTGACCAAATTAGAGTTAACTGCACCTAGAAGAGGCATACCTGTGGAGCTATTAGCATTCCCACCTACTCCTGTTCTGAAAAGCATAGAACATGACACTGTATATTATTAATTTATTTGAGATAGGTTTAATTTTTGAATTACAGCATGCAAAATGATTCTTAAAACTGAATACAAGAGTAAAAAAAAGCAGGGGAAAATATAAACGCTCACACCTGCTGCTACAGTGCACCTGTGTCTTTTAAAAAATATGTGTGGCTTTTTTGGGGGCTGTGTGATTTTTCAAAATGGATGCATCTGACTTGTCTCTGTTCAGTCATAGCCCCTAAATCCCTGCTACTTTTAGGCTTCTGTCTGTTCATCTGTGTCTGTGGCTTTTGGCTCAACATAGTTGATAGCAGAGTATGGTAGTGGGAGAAAAATACCAGAAGGATGAAAGATAAATCATCTTTTATTTTGGGTTCTAATCCTCATTCTTCCATGCTCCAGCCATATGATATGATCTTAAAAAAGTTACTTAACCCCCTGAATCTTAACTTTCTCCTCTGTGCAATGAGCCTGTATAATGAGTCTGATGACCTAATACATGTCAAGATTAAGTGAAATTATTTACATAAAGTTTTTAGCTGAAGTTTGTTCCACAGAAGGTACCTAATAACTCATAGTAGTCATGGCTGAGATAACTGACTACTGAGATGATTATTTGTTCTCTTTCACATGTGTTCCAATTACATATCCCTCCCAAAATTCTGTCTTCTTTGAGGTCTTTCTAGTAATAGAGCAGACCTTTTTAGCCCCTATATGAAATGGCCTAGCGTATGGGTAAGCAGAAGATAAGAATGTTGTGAATCTGTCTGTAGTAAGGCTCTCCCTCTGTGACATTCAATTTACAATGACATTTCTGGAATCGCACAGGATTCAGAGTCATTAAGGTTTGAGTGCAGCTAAGTTTCTGTAAGAGCAATTTCGCAGGCAAAAGTTAGGAAGGTAATTTGAAATTCAGATACCGTGGTTATGGATCAGTTCCCATATTCAAAGAAACATTTCAAAGGATATATTACACTGCTAATCAGAACCTGCAGCACATTCAACATATTTTCCATAGAAATTTGAGTGTTTCAAGTTTAAATTTTGAGAAGTAGAAACTAAAACTGAAATGCAAAGTGTATTCGTGAAAATAATGTTTTCAAAATGGATTTTCCCCCCGTAACTATCATTTTAAATTCAGTATCATTAGATGTCTTTCCCAAAATGTGGCGGAATATGGCAAGTCTCTCTACTTTTATTTTAAAAGTTGTTATGTTTCATGGAAGGTGCTGCCCTACAGAGTCAGACTGCAGTATCATTTTTAAAAGTAATATGATTTAACAGCTTCTTAAATCACTGAATATATTTGGAGTACGACTGTCTTTTAGAAAGCATTCATTTAAGGCTAGTTCTAAAATATTTTCAGTACTTAAAATTGTGGGATCCTAAACAAGTTTTAGTAACTAATTACATTCAAGCCAAGGAATATATATTGTGCCTATTCGGCGCAATTAATACAAAGGGGTCACATGGAGGATGTGGATGGTAGAGGAAAGGATGACAGATACAGATGACTGAGCCATTCCTAGTCCGGAGATAAACCGAGCTACTGCAGGAGAAGGTCTATTTAGTCATATTATAGAGTGGTGAGTGCTGCACAATGTGTACACAAATTGCCATGGAGGTGCAGCGAAGACAATGAATTTGTTGAAAATGTGAACTTACATCTCTCAGGAAGAGAAAAAGATAAAAACAAAAACAAATACATGTACCCGGCTTTAGAAGACGAGGTAGGGTTTTACATTGAGTGTAGCTCCTTTTAGCTTTTACCTAGGAATTGCCCCATGAAGTCACTTAATTATGTAAAACTGTGATTCTGCATTGTATTATTTTAATTCAAATTTAACGTTTTAATTTGGTTTCTTCAACCTTTTGTAATTGTGTTAAACTTCCTTATAATTTATACAAATACCTAAGCAGGGTTTTACTTTTATTTTAAACTGTGTATTTATCAATAACTTGACATAAATGTTCCTTTTCTTTTTTTTATTTTATTTTATTTATTTATTATTATTATTATTTTTTTTTTGGTGGCACCGGGGATCAAACTCACAACCTTGCGCCTGCCAGAGAGGCGCTTAAGTCACTGAGCTAAACTCCCGGCCTGTTTTTTGGGGCCAGGTCGCACTGTGTAGCTCAGGCTGGCCTTTCGCTCGTGTTGTAGCCCCAGCCGGCCTCCAACTCACAACACTCCTCCTACCTCAGCCTCCTGAGTCCTGGGATTAAAGGTGGGCGCTACCACGCCCTGCTGATTTAAATGTTTCAATGTCAAAATACATGAGACTTCTGAATAAATAAAGTACATACTTTGAAGAGATCTCTTCTATGCCCTTTTAATATTTTTTTCTAAAAATACATTGTTACTCTTTAGTTCGAAGACATTTCTCCCTGCTTTTGTGTCTTATTATACTATGGTGTTTCTACTATACTTTTCTTTTTTATCTAAGCTTAATTAAAAAGGAGTTGACCCAACCCCAACATCACGCAAATAGGTAAGACAAGTAGATTCTTCTTTGTAATCATCATCTTCTACCTATTAATTCTGTTTTAAAGGTCCGTGAACCCATTCTGGTCACATTTCCAGCTTCCCGCAATTTTCTCAGTTGTGGTTTGGCTGCATAGAGGAAGAGTCATCTGTTGCTCCACACGACTATGAGGAGTTTTTTCCTGAATGGTAATTTGGAGCAATCTGCTCTCTTCTCTTGCCTAGAACATTACATAACAATCAACAGCTCTTCAAGGGAGTACTGCCATAGATCCAGCTACACTGAGCCCAATGTACCTATTGTCACATCTGCAGGTCTGTTAGGTACTCTTTCACATTCATGAGACTTGAAGTTCAATCTTAATTATGGGAGAATCAAAGGAGTCTGATTTGGCTCTCAGAGAAAGCTGCTCACATAAAATAAGACAACTGATGTCAGTTTTCTGTCTGTGGGCTACATGTTTGCTATAAAGATCTCAGTAGCAAAGGTGAGGATATCTCAGTCACCTCCTGCTTGGTTCCTCTGTCTTAACTGAGGACCTATTTTCTCTTTGTTCAGTGGTGATCCTTTTTGGCATTTGAAACCATGAGGAAAATACTTCTTGTTTCCAGAGGTAATAACATTTTGAATTTTTTAAAATTGAACACAATAACACTCTGAGAAAAGAAAATAAATCCCTGATAGGTAACCTCTTTCTTAATGTGGAAAAGCCAACACTTCGGTTTTGCCTATCACCACTTATATTTAGAAAGCACGAGGCTATCACTTATAGTAAAATGAAACTTGGCAATAGAATATTACAGTATTGCCTGAATGCTCTTCTTCTGACCTAGAAATAATATTATTATACCAAATACTGTAGAGAACTGTTGGTTTTTCAATAATATACCTGCATTGGCCAAAATTAAAAAAAAATCAATTTTTATGGGTCAGAGGCATACAAAAAAGCATATTCATATCATTACATGTGATACAAATTAGGACATTATTCCCTCAGGACGGAATACTTAAGCTGCTTGGCAATCAACTGTTACTAGAGAGAAGAAATAAATTTCATAACCCCACACTCATGCACCAATAAATAAACACTGAAAGGACAAGGCAGAAATGATTAACTAGAGTTTAACTTTTGCTACTTTTTGCTACTCATAGTGAGAAACAAGCATAGGAAGAAATGATCACTGTTTACATTCAACTAACAAGACTTTGATACTTCCCGCACTGGAATTCTTTCTTAAAAGAGGTTCATTGTTATGGAAATCTTCCAGCTGAGAGCCCTGGCCTTGTGGCCAGTTGTGGATAGGTAGAGGCTGCCAGTATACAATGTATATTCACTTATGTACACAAGTTATATTCCCTTATGTAACAAAAAGTCTGTCCTCTAGGGCACGCATTGTGGGTAGTAGAATTCTTTGTCCAGAATTTTAGTTTTCAGAGCATTCAATGTCAAAGGAACAGAATACATATATGCATAATGCAGTGTCAGGGAAATAAAAAGTAAGCGAAATTATCAATTAAGGTTAGGTTTGCTTTTTAATAATAGTTTCATGAAGCTAGGAATGTAACTCAGTGGTAGAGCACTTGCCTAGCATGTGTGAGGCCCCAGGTTCACTCCCCAGCACCGCAAAAACACATAAAAAATTGTGATAATATTCTTTCATAGACTATACACGCTTATTTAGAATGAACATTTTTAGATGGAATTAAAATGTGTAACCTTAAAACTTTATTTCCTTATAGTTTGATTCTTTTTTTCTTTCTCTTTATTCACATTAATATTTGAGATCATTTGTGAGTTCGAGGCCGGCTTGGGCTACAACGCGAGCGCAAGGCCGGCCTGAGCTACATAGTGCGACCCTGCCTCAAAAAAACCAGGGCTGGGGAGTTTGGCTCAGCGGCTTAAGCACCTGCCCTGGCAAGCACAAGGTTGCGAGTTCAATCCCCAGTGCCGCAAAAAAAAAAAAAAAAAAAAAAAAAAAAAAAAATAGAAACAATGCATACCTTTTCTGACTTAATAAAACACCATACGCACTTTTTTACTGTGATATTGTGTTTCTTTTTCTTTTACGCTGTCACTTAACTAGACAATATTTCCAAACCTTGCTTGAGGTTATGCAATTCTCCTGCTCCAAAGCTCACAGTTCTGAACCTCTTTAGTTCATTCTCCAATCAACTAAACCCTGGCCGAACAGCTGAGAATGAATTTCCAAAATCTTAATGCAAGGACATCAAATAAAAATCAGGTAATTTCCATTTAATCACCTCATGATCTCAACACTCTAATGGGTTTTGCAAAAGTAAAGTCCTGTTACCTGCATGTTCCCTGTTGTAGACTATTTTGCATTTTCTCCAGGGCCTCACATACGTAGCACTCATAAAGACTGACAGTGAAGATCCAAGAGAAATTCTGGGCTTAGCCAGTTAGCACATTTCATTCACAGACTTAAAAACAACGTCTCTGGCCAGGGCTATAGCTCACTGGCATAAACGCCTGCGTGGCAAGTGCGAGGTTGTGAGTTCAATCCCCAGTACCAAAAACAAAACAAAACAAAACAAGCCCATGTCCCTTTCTCTCTCTCTCTCTCTCTCTCTCTCTCTCTCTCTCTCTCTCTCTGTGTGTGTGTGTGTGTGTGTGTGTGTGTGTGTGTAGAGGGAGGGAGATTGCAGGGACATTTTTCATTTCTTGACAGGACATGCTAATGTCCTCTTACATGCCCTCACTGCTTTTAGACTTCCAGCTGCCCTCAAGGTAGGAGGCTACCAGCAAAGCTTCTCCGGGCCTCCTCAGAGGACAATCACCAGCAACCTCCTTACCAAGTTACCCAAGGCCCTCAGGACAGGTCCTTTTCTCTCCCTCATGCTCTAGTTCTTACCATATATTTTTTGCTTTCTAGCAAGATCACTTTTCCTCCATTACATTCCCTGAAAACCTGTATGAGAAAGGGAATACTGCTGCCTGATAAATGACTTTTTTTTTAAACCGCAATTCAGTTAAAACTTCATCTGGTCAGATTTTTCTGACTCAGTTTCTCCTTACACATATCAAATAGATGTCACCTTCTCTGATGTTTTTGGGTCACTTGTGACTATGTGTCAGTATGTCTGTCTTCCTAGTGAATTGGTGAAACTTTTTATTTCTGTGCTGCAGGACATAGAATAGAGTATAGAACAAACCAGAGAACTGGCTGAACTGAATTGCTGAAATCAGTCAACATTTGTGAAACCCTTAAATGAGAACTATTATGAATATGATCATAAACATAATATTTTATGTACAGTAATTGGAAAATTCTCATACATGTACAACAGAATTCATTGTGACTTCTGGGAATCAAGAGAAGAATTTGATGAGTTTTTGATACCATTATTATTATTGCTGAAAATGATGTGCTGAGATATTTAGTAAGAAAGTTACTCCTTCCCTCAGCCCAAAAATTACTTTCTGGATGTTGGGAGCCATTGAAAGTGAAAACTGAACACATGTGCAGGGCTGCGGCATGGCCGGTGCATGGTCGACCCGAGAACAATGAGATGCCTCAAAGGGCAAGATAAGGTCACAACTGAGGACAACTGGCTCCCATTAACTAAATAAAAACTGTAGCTGCAGACATTTCCCTCCTATAGTGAAATGCAACATGGAGATCTTCTGCTAAGACACTTCTCCTAAATTAACATAATTTGTTACTTAGAAAAGTCCTTGAACCACTCCCAAGGTCTGTTCAGTTTCCTGCGTTTTTCACTGTAATCCCCTAAATAAATACGGGCTAGCCAGAGACATCCCGTCTTATCTACCAGAGTCCCTGAACTCTGCAGAGGGTTTTGATCCTCCTGGAGCCCTAAAATCATGCCACTTATCTCATTTATTTAAGTCTTCACCATACACTTCTTTGGGAGATTGGGGATCTAGGCCAGGTCCCCAATATCTGTATGCTCAATTTTCCATTAATGACCTATAATTTCAAGATGGTGATTATTTTCCTGCTCCAAAATGTTCCTGAGAAGATACTTTGCTTTCATTGAGCACTTGTCTTCTTTATTATATGTTTGTAAATAAAAATATTGGAACTTAAATAGAAATGTTTATTATTTCTTTTCTGCTGTGATCTCTCAATTCTTGATAAAAATATACAGCTATGTTTACTTCTTAATGGTAAAAATATCATTAAAATGTTTCAATGCTTGAGATTAGTGTCCAAATTTGAGTAACAATAACTAAAACGTTATCAGAAAAAAATGCAAATATCATAAGAACTGACAGATTTCAAAGAACCAAGAAAAAAAATTTTCTACATTTTCCATTTTCTCATTGCTTAACTGAACTCTAAAAACCTTTTAATTGACAGCAACTGGACCAGACCAGGAATTACAGTCACAGAATCAAAGAACAAATGTCAAAACCAAGTTTATTTTTAATATTCTTAAACCTCATTGTCCCTTAGAATCATGCTTAATCCTGATTTAGCAGTGTGTGGGTGTGTGTTTGATATTCAGCGAAACTCGATTTTTGGAAATTTGTGGAACCATAATCTTTTTATTTTCAAATTTCCAAGACTGCCCTTTGTGCTATGTTTAGATGAATGGAAAATTATACTACAGAAACAATAAGATACTGTCAAAACTTTATTTAAGAAGGAGTGCAGGATCTTATTGCTTCAAGTAACAGAATACACAACATAAAGTGGCAGAAATATTGGGAGACTCTTCTCATCCTCTATGAGATATGAAGTGGGAGAAAAATTTTAGTGGCATCATCTTTTTTTTTTCTGTCTTCAACAGAAGTTATGGTCATCTTCATGATTACAAGATAGCAAAAGCAATTCCTAGCATCATATGCAGACTCATCTATGGCAGTGAAAAGTAGAAATAGTCTTTTATCCATTGGGTCTCCTTATATTAAGGAACTTTTCCCATAACTCATAAGCAGATTGATCCACAGAATGCATGGGACAGCATCAGAACATATCTCGTATCCTACCTGCAACAGAGGCTGGGAAAGAAGTTCTGGCATTTTTATTCTCCTAAAAAGGATCTCCTAACAAGGAATAAGAGGCTGGAGTAGGAGATCACTTTAACAGGTCAAAGTAAAGTTGAATTATACAGTGTTTAGTAAATGAATAAATGCTATTGGGCATAGTACTCAATACCAAATAGAAACACTGATTTTAGAGTTGCCCTTCTTATTTTGAATTTTTTGCTCTCCAGAACCATTTCATATACTTCAGTAGACTCTGAACATTTTAGAGAACTCTATCAATAGAAACATAAATTTAGGCTATTTTTAAATAACTTTTGTTACAATTTATTAAACTATTGTCTTTCAACTTCAAGCCTACCCTTTTATAGTCCATTTTATGATGCTGAAATTTGAATTTTAAGACACATTTTCCTTCTCCTGCTGGTTCCCTGTTTAACTCTGACATGAAAGGCCCCAAGGGAGAGAAAGTGGGAGGCTAGAGGAAGACAGAGACGATTGTTCCCTCCTGTTTGCTTGCTCGGTCTATTTTTCTGCTTTGTAGTCCTATGTGACCCTAGAAATAGTCTTGGCCTGCAGTGGCAGATCATTTTGCGGCAGTAGCTGATTGTAGGCTGGAATATTTCCAGAGCTCATGGGACTAGTCTCAGTGCTCCTCTACAGTGACATTAGCCCCAGCTTGCTGTGGCATTACCTCAGAGAACTGAGTTCTGGCCCTATGGGCAATTCCTCCAGGCCCAGAAACCAGCGCCAGTGTAAGAGTGAGCTCCCATCACAGATCCATAGAGCAGCTCCTTCAGTCTTCCAGCTTTGATAATTGCAACCTCTTCATTTCCTCCTCTAATCCTAGGGTAGCTGTTTCTGACACTGCTCCCACTACGACATTTTAGTTTAAAGAATCCCTTTGCTTTTTCAGTTCTTCAAAATATAGTCATCAATGATTTATCCATTTATTCCCTAGTAAGCACAGTCTGCTATATTTTTAGGGGAGGAGTTATAGATCCAATTGTTTTTTACTTAGAAAAGTGTATAGTATTCCTATTTTCCTGCAGCCTTATAGCATGTGCATTTTCCTATTTTTTCTTTGGTGTTCAAATGTAGTTTCCCACAATTTTGAAGGGTCCAATTCTTCTGTTTTCAACTTTCCAGGACCATCATCACAGCGTTTAATACATTTCTAATAAAGAGCTGGTATTTTTAAAATAATCAGTACTTTACTCCATTTGTGCAAGTTTCTCCAGGCTCTGCATGCATGCCTTTGAAACTGATACACATCAAAGAGTAATGTGGCTAAAAAAGGAGAAGAAACACGGTGGTGGAAAAATGAGAAGGATGAAGATGTTTTTGGAATAGAGGCACAGCAGGGGATTAGAGGTGACAAGAAAGGAAACTGGAGTAGTAAGAGCTGTCAGATGAAATTCCCTAGTTATCTCTACAAGCCAACAGAAAAAATGCCTTTAGTGGTGCCACTAGACTAAGGCAAAATGATCCTTTCAGAACCTCCAGATTGACCTGGACCTTTTAACTTGGGACTACTGGAATTCACTTCAAGAAGAAATAACACTCAAGAAAGCTTAAGAATTTGCCCTTCCAGGCAGATTAAAATATACTGTAAAGGCTTTCACAAATGCTATTAAAAGCTAAAAAAGGAAAGGGAGCAAGTTTACAGAGAAATACTATAAAATAGGAGAGATAGAGTAGGAAGGGAGGGAAGGGCTGCAGGATATGTTACATAAGGGGTATAATTATACCTGCAACAACGTATTTTCCAAACACTTTGTAAACTTTAAGTTTTCTGCTTCTGTGATTTCCACACTTAGCCTAGATATAACTTTATAACTGTGTAATCTGGAGGAAACATGAGATGTATCACTGATTACTTTGTGTTCCCATCTGTCCTACTTTTTATAGCTTTGTAGTTGACAATAAATTATTTCATAAAGGCCAGTCATTTCTCATGATTTTTCAATTGCTTTGCTTTTTATGTATGAAAGACTTAGGAAAATGATTTTAATGTTTCTTTAAATTAACCCTTAGTTGCAGTAATCAGAGAAAATTCAGTCTTTATAAAGTGCCTTTCAAAGAGTACTGAACTTGAATGCAGTAGCTTAGTTCCTAAATTAGAGCTTTGTGAGTAATTGCATATATATATATTTAATATAATACATTACAATGAACATATTTTAGCAGTATATGGAGCAATTCATCAGAAATAGAGTTCTAGGAATTCTCATCTCTCTGTTCCATGTGGGACATCCCTATCTTGAGTATCTACATTTGAGTCCTTTCTTTCCTTGTTTGGTGGGACTCCAACAGGTAGAAAGTTCTGGAGCTGAGAACAATTATGTCTCATTCATTAAGTGAGAAAACAGTTTTCTCAGTCGGGTTTAGGAGGTGTCATTAAATCAAAGGGCTCACTATGATTAGTGAAAAGAATTAAGAGCTGAGCTAAATGAAAGGAGGTTTTGGAAAAAAATATGCTGAAGAAGATGAGTTCTGAATTACAGGAAAAGAATGAAAGAATAAGGGAACAAAAATAATTTCATGCATCGAAGCAAGTTCTACCACTTTGTTTCCTGTGAAATGAATATAAATATGATAGCAAAGATGTTCAGTATATGTGTCATCATCTAGAAAGATAAACTGTTGAGTGGTTGCTATTTTGGAGCACTTTGATCAATTTTAATTTACTTATTCAGCAAATATTTATTGAGTTTCTCTTATTTATTAGGTATTGTGTTAGGCACTGGAAATACAGATGCAAACAATAAAAAGTTCCTACTTTTAAAGCATTAGACAACAAATGTTAAACACGGACAAAATAATGCACAATTTCAAATACTTATAAGGATCAAAGAAACTGATAGAATAAAGCAGCTTCAAGAGGTAGTGGTGAACACTATTAACTGGAGTAGGCAGGGAAGGTAACTCCAGAGGGGAGACATTTGGTAGACTTGAAAGAAATAAAGTAAGTCATGGAAACATGTAAAAAGATAATTGCTGGCACAGAACCAAGAAGTACCTTGAAACAGGAATTAACTTCGATGTTCCTGTGGGTCAGAAAAAGAAAAAAATATATATGGCTCAAACATAGTAAGGGAGAGTGAAAATGGTTTGCAATAAGACTGGAATGGGAGAAACATGAATGTGTGACAGGACATTCCAGAATATGTTAAGGGATTTTGATGTTTTTCCATTTCAGTGGAATGCTATTAGTGGTATAAGTGTAGAAATTATAGAGTTGGTTTACGATTTAAACAGTTAAGTCTGAGTATTTATTGTAAGGGGAATGGACTTGAAGTGGTGAATGTAGTTTGACCAGGTATATATATGAGTGAGAGATGATGGGGAATAAAATGAGGGCTCAGTAAAAATGAAGAGAAATTGTCAGAATCATGTCCTAAGTTGAGGTAGATTAGGAAGACGTGTTGATGAGATTATTGAGATGTGATACAAACAAATGGAAGGGGAATTTTAGCAGACAGCTGTAGAATGGTGGTATAATTTATGGAGATGAAAAAGACTGAAGGTGCATTTGAAGAGTTCTAAGCTGGTATCAGTGAATGAATGTATATACGAAAACAGCTTGATTTACAAAGGGGGAGAAGATATGGGAATGTGAGAAATGAGTAAAGTTGGTCACAGAAAAGTCAGTTCTTACATGATAAACAAGTAGGGTTCCTGCCAAAATGAAATCACATTCAAAGTGAAATCATCCTTTTGAGGCATACAACAGATTTTCATTTAAAACTGCATCTAGGATGCAGTGAAAACTTAGGAATGGAGAACAAATGAAGAAATAGTAGCAGGAAAAAAAGTAAAGAACAGATAGTAAACCAGGTGCCTGTTTTGGTGTGTGTCCAACTCACTCTCGAGGAGTAACTCACTGCCTTTTCCCTTGGGATACCTCCTTTTCCCCAAGCCTGGGCCAGCCCGATTGGCCATTCAAACAGCACAGTTAGCATCCCATCCACAACTGACTCAAGCTAAGCCAAATGTAGTTTTCATCTGGAAATTTGGAATTAAAATCAAGTGATATTTGTATCTGTTTTGAGGAAAAACTCAGGCTAGATACGCTAATGCGGGAATGTTAAGTTGACCATATGTCACTTTCTGTATCTGAGAGGTAGAGAAAGTGCTGGAAGACAGAAGAGGAAAGCAGCTGTTGAGAAGAAAAGCAAAAATGGGAGGAGAGTCCTGACTGCTACTCAGCTGCACAGTGTGGCTTTTCACTTCTATCTCCTTATGAAACCCCTCCTAATTGGTACATTCTGTTACTTGCACAGAAAGGCAAACTAGAAGCACTCAGGACATGTATTTTGATGATTATTTCATTTTGAAATAACGTCTTATTAGGAAAAAGGCATAAGGAGAGGAGTGTGGGCTGTAAAGGGACACGTGCCCCTCTCCTCACCCATTGTCTCACATGGCTTTAGAGCATAATGTGCCATTGTCTCAGAGAAAAAAATTCTATCCAATAGACGACAGTATGTGACAGAACTAGAAAGATGAACATACCTAATTCTAATTGGATAAACTGCAAACATACATGAACAGTATGCTGACTTAAAGATCAATTGCATGTTACAAGTATACATATATGTATGCTTCTTCAAACTTTATTGGTATAATATATATAAGGGGAAGTAAATAAACAAAAGGACAGAATTTTCACAAACGAAACATACTTGAACAATGTATTGTGCAGTCAACACATCAAGGATCTCAAGATTACAGAATTGTTTTTAATCTTTGTACTTAGCCAGAGAGTTCACATATTTGCATAGATTTACAGTACTTAATTAATCTTTAAATGAATATACTGAGCCTGAAGTTGCTTTTCTTCTTTTCCTTGTCTTATAAACATTGCTATGCATTATCTCACTTGACTGTTATCTCATTGCATTATCTCACTTAATCATTGCCACAACCACATTAGGTTGAATGGCATGCCCATTTACAAGAGGAAATAGAGTCTCAAGGTGTTCAGGGACATGCACAAGATCATATATCTAGAAATTGAACTCAGGGCCAGGAGTTTGGTTCAGTGGCTTAAGCGCCTGCCTGGCAGGCACGAGGTTGTGAGTTCAATCCCCTTTACGGACAAAAAAAACAAAAAACAAAAATAAAACTGAACTCAACTGTACTTTCCTTCCAAAGTACTCTTATTTGCTTTGCTACCTGCTGAATTTGTACAAAATGATGTGGGTCACTGCCAGCAAATTGTTTTGAATACACAAGTGATGGTGTATTTTAAGTAATGAGATTTTCAAAGTATTTAAGATTCTGTATGAGACAGCTAGGCTCTGCACTAGCAAGTGACAAATGAAAATAGTGATTGCAAGAGACAATTTTAGATTTATATATTTAAGAATACGAATTGGAAGTGAAAATAAGTGTTAAAAGTAATGCCAAAAACAGTCATAACACGCTGAGGAGTAGGATGAGGTTCATGGACATTTGAAGGAAGGCGAACTGAAGTTGGAAAGGCAGATGTAAGCAGAGAAGGGAAGGGAAAGTTGAAAATGATTCCCAAGTTTGCAAGCCTAGGAAATTAAGGTGATAAAAATCTGAAAGGAGGAGGCTATTTTGGGTACAGTGAGATGATAGTATGAATTTGGTGTTTAATATTCATACAATCAGGAACTGTAATACACAGTAAAGAAAAATTTTACGGCATCTTCTCTAATGTCCTTCACGCTCATTTAAAACTTTTTATTACCTACTATAGCAAAATGACCAAGTACTTTAACAGGAAGGAATAATAAAGATCGGGCCTATAAAGTCAAACCTGGTGTTGATAGTTAACTAATGGATTTGGTTTGGTTGCACACTGGTAATTTCTAGCAGCTCCCTGCAAAGACCATGAAGATTGTTTTTTCTTTTCACCATTGGTGCATAAGTTGCTTAGTGATCAGGGCCTTCTCTTCTTTTAGCCTTCCCTCCTTTTTTTCTCTGTCTCTCTTTCTAGTCTTTGTTGTGAGTAAAATTAACAAGGCATATGTTTGTGTCCTTTTGGCTGTTTTTTTTTAGATAACTGATTCTGAATACAGCGTATATCTTAATTCTGGGCATATTTCATAGATTTTGTCTTTTTAACTGATTCTGAAATAAACATCCTCCCTTAGGCCCTGTCTTGTTTCTCCAGAGAATAATTTGCTTTGGTTTTATAATCAGTAAATGAGTCACTAGCCTGTATTAGACACCACTAACTAGATGAATAAATTTTTAACCAGTTTAATCACTTCTATTCAGGCAACAATTGTCTGAAGTTCAAACTATATTTGAAAATATATGCATATTTATTTCCATTATTGCTTTATAAAACTTGCATTCTAGTGTAAATTTGTAATTTATAACTTTTCCTTAAGAACTAACACTGCTATTTTTTTCTCAGCTAATTCATGCATCTCTGTTTTTTTTTCCCGGTACTGGGAATTGAACTCAGGACCTCATGCTTGCCAGGCTTCACTCATTTCTTGTCTTGAAAGAAAAACCAATACTCTCTAAATTGCTGAGTCTGTATTTATCTCACTCAAACTTGCTTCACTTCTCTACCAAATTAAAACAACAACAGCAAAATAATAAAGAAATTAACTCAAGAAATAATTAAAAAGAGATAAAGAACAAGTAACAGCACTAAAGTCTAACAGAGTCTCATATAACAGAATGGAAATTATCTTAACCGATTTATGGAATTACATAGGAGGCCTACATATTTCAGAGCCTGAGTAATTAACAGACAATATGTTTATCAAGGGTATTTTCTATAAATATTTCACATATTTTTGCTTTAAACTTGATGGTTTATCACAAATTTGC
This sequence comes from Dasyprocta punctata, assembly GCA_004363535.1. Taxonomy (NCBI): domain Eukaryota; kingdom Metazoa; phylum Chordata; class Mammalia; order Rodentia; family Dasyproctidae; genus Dasyprocta; species Dasyprocta punctata. The sequence continues at coordinate 36,624 of RJWM01011716.1, read as the reverse complement.
ACTTGATAAATGGTGATTCTATAAAAAGAAGAGATGACTAAGAGTTAAGCACACAATAGCTGTTATTTCTTACTTACAGCGACTGCCTCCAGGATTTGTTTAACAGCATCTGCAGCGTCTCGCTCACTATAATACCCCTTTTCCACAATCCTAAAAGAAACATGAAATGCTAAATGTACATTTAGCTGAGTGGATGTTAAAAGAAGTTAACTAAATTAATGTCAAAGAAGATACATCTAAGCAATAGCAACAGCCTACCATAATACCAGGGGAAGGATTTCCATAAATTAGTACCCTAAAAAACCTTTGAATTTACTTAGGAAAATGGAAAATATTTATTTTGCCTTGTCTTAAGCTGTCTATTCTATTTGAGGAGAAAAACATTCCTTCTTATTTAAACTTTGTATCGTAAGACATCTTAAACATGCCAAGTAGACAACATATGAGGAAGCTCTCCAGTGTCATTGTCACACAGCTTCAACAATTATTACTGCATATCCAATCTTGTTGTATCTATATATTCACTTTCCTATTTCATTTATAATTTTGAAGCAAATATTAGATAACCATACATTTTGACTCCTACATATATGAGGTATCTTAAAAGATAAAAGATCTTTTAAAATCATAGTCACAATGGCAAACACACCTATAAATCACAATAGTTCCTTAATATTATCAAATGTCCAGTGTTTTCAATTTCCATACATCTCGGGCATGTTAGATTTTGATTTGAATTAGTGTTCCAATAAGAGCTATAAAACTTATTACTTCTCAGAATGTGTCTTCATCTGATATTTTTGTTTTCTTTAAATGTGGCAGGAAACTATAAGTTCTCAAAGTAGCCAGAATTAAAAATTGAACTTAAAATCTATGAAAAGTTTTCAGATGAGAGAATGGTGTGAAGAAAAGGAGAACAGCACAGATTTAGCAAAATAAAAAGATATATTATTTAAAATATCTCAATAATTAAACTTGTCAAGATTCAGGGGAAAAAACTATAAAATTTCAATTATTTTCTTTCCCATTCAGTTATTTAGAACAATGGCAAGAAACACACACTCATTTTTTAAAGGATGAAAGCTATGAAAAGCTTTGAAATAAAATGAGAAAGTAGGTTATAATATTAAGGGGATGTTATTTATTGTTCTTGAAATTCATCACATGATATTTCCTTACAAGACTGCAAACTTTCTATATTCATGATTAGATTTGGTAGTATACTTACTAACATTTAATTAAAATAATTTATTAACCTATACTTTCTGAACATTTTAAAATTATGTATGAGACAAAGGAAAAACAAAGACCACTGTGAATGTACATTGAAAGCTATGACTATATTACATCAGTATGCACATGTTGCTCTAGATGCAGGTTTTATGATGCATTCAACAGGAGCACAGAGTTTAATCAGTATTCTGTGCACTGCACCTGCACCCTCAGGAACTTGGATCTTTCTAGTCTTGAGAGCAATTGTTACAAATATGAGGAGAAAATAACTCACTTTCTGACCTGCAAAAACAAGTGCACATTTTTCTCCAGAGTCCCTTACCCAGATTAGACTTTCACTCAAACTGCTTTGTGGAACCCCTCCATGGGGTACTACACATGTCTTAGTCTGCACAAATGGTACTTCTGGAGTTGAACAGAGCCAGGTTGCACAACTGTGATCCATGTCCCCAACTTGTTGGCTAAATACATAGTTCTTATGGGTATGAGCTTTGCAAAGACATTATCTGCTCTGTACATTGGTTCATTATGAAATCTCAAGCTTTGGCCTAGATGTGGTTTGTGTATTTTCCTTTGAGTATAATTTAGGGTTAAGTGTATGCTATGGACTGTTTATGTGTCCCAAACTTCATATGCTACAACTGAGTCACTGATGTTCTAGCTGTTAGGAGGTGGAGCCCTTGAGAGGTGATTAGTGATGAAGGTAGAGCCCTTAAAGTCCTAGAGCACTGCCTCCCTCTTTGTGCCATGTGAGAACAAAGCAAGAAGGCACTATTTACATAGCAGAAAGCAGCACCTCACCAGACGCTGAATGTGCGGGTACTTTATCTTGTACTTTCCAGCCCAGAACTATGAGAAATTAATTCCCCTTATTTAAAAGCCATCTAGTCTAAGCCATTTTGCTGTTAGAGTCCTAGAGGAATAAGTCCTAATGAAACATTGTGCAAATGTCTACGAACTGGCTGGATGAAGGAGTGAATTTTCTTGGAAGTTGTTTCCAGATAAGGTAAAGAGAAGAGTTGGGGGAATAAGAACAGTTAATGGAACTTTGCCTGATTACCCCCAATGTATGTTATGTCAAATTAATGAAATCATTCATCTAATGAATGGAGAAGATAAATTCTAACAAATAAATCCATCCATTCATTTATTTAATAAATATTGTGGAGAAACTATTAGGTTCATGGCACCCAGTAGTAAATGAGACAAAGCTTCTTACTCTTGGGTTTCTCCTAGAATAAGTAAACAACAATCAACAGAGCATGCTAAATGCTGTCATACATGCATTAGTAACTCACCTCGAAGATTCTGAAAAGGCATTAAAGTATTCTGGAGCTATGAAGGCTGGGGAAAAGATTTCAGAGATACCTTAGACCCTAAAAAGTACGTAGAAATTTCCCAGATATGGAAAGGGTGTGAAGTGGGGTTTGGAATAGTAAGGGAGAGAAGCAGAGCATCAGGCAGAAGGAAGGTTGTTCTAACAAGAATGAAAAAGGAGCAAGATCATACTGAGAGAGCATGAAGATGGAGTGACATCATTCATCAATATTTCCAACTGTCTAATGTGAGTCAAGTATTTGATAGATTAAAAAAAAAGTAAAATTTGGGGTCTGGCCCAGGTGACACCACAGATGGTGGAGAAAAAGAAGTTATAAGCAAAAGAACACTATCACAGATGCAATACATGTTGCACAGGGATTGTAGAGATGAGGGGTTTGAGGGCCGTAGTGAGAAACAGCATCTCTAGAGGAGAGATGCGCAGCAAGGTTACCAACCATGGAACTTTCTTGGTACCTCGCCTTGGCTTGCACTCTGTATGTTGTATCTCGACCTGCCATCACCCTTCCACTGCTCTGCAGCAAGGCTGCTTCTGGTAAAAGGAGATCTGTTTTTTCCTTCCCAGATAATTAATCAAAGTGTCACAGGAGTAAATATTTGGAACTCAAACATTTGATTTTAAATATTTTATAAGCTGAGGTTGATTTTTGAGTCCTTTGAGGTTGACTAGAAAGTAGAGAACTTCTCAAATTGCAAATGTAGGCTTATAACTTAGAATTATGATTATAAGTGAAGGTATGAGTAATCGAACAAAGGAAAATGAATTGTTGCAATCGTCATCTACCTACTTAGGTCAAATGGCTAACAATAGGTGTGTTTGGGCAATGTCTTGTGGAAGTGGACTCAGCCTTCTCATTAGGCTGTTGCTTACAGCACTCACAGAACCTAGCTAGAAGCATTGCACAGGGTAGGTGGTCTAAACACACTTGTGGCAACAACGTTATTTGCTAAGTGAATGAATTCAGAAAAAAATTCATGCTGTGAACATTTGGACAATTCCTTTGGTTATCTTTCTTAACATAAGGAACAAAAGCTTTGGGTGCCCACCCTAAGTACCCTGGCTGTGGGTCCAGAAGGAAACAGCCCTATGGTTGCTTCCCAAAGGAGAATGAAGTAAGTAGAATGATTATTTTTGACCTTAGGAATGAACTTAAAGGTATACAACTTTAGACATTATTGTAATATAAATCTCAGAAATAAAATCAAGGCGATTTAAATTCAGCAAGACAGAATACTGTATTTGTTACACAAAGTGACACATAACAATTGCTTTATACTATTTAACTGGCATTTAAAGAAATTGGTAATGAAACTGAACCATGGCTAAGCAGTGAAAAGTTCATAACTTTATACAAAATAAACTAGTGATTTGGATTTTTTTAATAGCATGAAGGTATTCAATCAGTGTAGGGGTTTCAAAGCTTAATAATGGATAACTAGGAGTGGTGTTTGTTTTTGAGCACATTTATTGCTGTATTTCTCTTCAAATTTGGTAATTTCCTTTATATGGTTTGCAAAATCATATGAAAGCAAATAAGATGCAGTCATCATTTTAAAATCACCTTCTAAGGGTTAGGGCCACACAATTTCAGTGTTGAGTTGTGGCTCTGCTAGAACGTTCAGTGATTTAAAAAAAAAAATGTCTCCCAGGTTTAATCCCAACACTGACCCAAAATGCTGTCCAGGGATTCCAGTCCTTACAAATGTCTGGAAATCTGGAAAGGAAATGCAAGGGCAGCAGGGTGCTCCAGGTGTCTCCCCGCAATCCTCTGGCCTCAATCACCTCTCTCCCTTCAGTCCTGTGCTTTTTACTTCCACTGCTTGCTGTGCTGGCCCATGCATGCCTCTTCCCCCTAGTTGGTCTGTTTTCCTTCTCATCATTTTAAAATTGTAGCATAAAAGGATACGAGTAATGCCCGTTTCTCTCCAGGATCTGCTTTAATGCATGGCTCATGTGCATCTGCCTCCGTCACACTAATGGCTGCAAATTGAATTGAGCACATCTCCATCCAGGCAGTTAGCACAGGCATTGCAGCCGAAGAGCTCTAATCTGATCATATCCCGAGGCGTCAGACTTCCTGGCATGGGGATCAGGAGCCCCACTGCTCTGCCACTGAGTGCAGCCCTTTCCCAAAGGCTGTGTTGTTAGATGACTGTCGGTTATGTGAGAAAGACATTGGTTTGATGTAAGTGTGGACTGAAGGATAAAATGTCAGAGAGTAAAAGCCCTGAATAGTGCGAGTTGTAGGAACCAATCCTCATGGCCACCAGTATGCCAGTAGGCTGTCACATATAAAATTATGTTAAAATGAATTCTCTTGTGCATCTACTGTAAATTCACAATTCTTTTATAAATTTCATTGCTGCTTTTTTCTCACTTGGGGTGGGGAGGAGTTTGATGCTGTCAAAAAAAAACTCTGATGGTGTATTAGATTCATAAATTAAACAAAGATAGTTTCAAAGGCCTACTAGCACTGGTTATATTTGACCACTGGGGAGGGGGCTGGCAGATAGTAGGTCAGTGTGGGTGCTGGCTAGCAAGTTGCAGAACAGGAGAAAGAAAAGCTGAATCAAATTGCAGACTTAGGAATGGGTCTAAGAGATTCCTAGTTCAATTCTCTCATACTGTGAGTGAAAAGCCTGACCCAAAAACTTCATAGGAATTGCTTCTGGAGAGCACACTGTCTACTCAACCACCCACTTGACAAATATCTAGTAACTGCTTGCTTTCTGCCTAGTCCAACATTTGAAATGGAGACAGATTCATGTCTTACCCCTGCCAGGGTGTTGTGCTCTTGCATTTAACACTGCCAAATCTTCCAATACAAGATTTGGTTTAAAACAGTCTACTCCACCCTGAAGCAATTGCAGACTTAGAAAACCCCTATGTTTGGCTCCCACTGCACAGTGTCTATGTCTCAGTTATGACATGAAAGAGTCCCCATGTGAATACTTGTCGCCAAACTAAGGGACAACCTCCAGCAAATGAAAAGCACCTTATGATACGCCTTTTGTACATTGATCCTTATCTTTATTTTACTTTTAGTCCCTATCCCTTATTTTTTAATCTTTTGATAGGGGGTATCTTCACAAACCCCAACTGATTTTGGGGGGAAGATGATGGCAGTATCTAAAGTATTAGAATCCATATCACAGTTTTCCTTTCTCTTTTCTAGTGTATGAGCTCCTCGACTATAGAGATAATATACTATAATTAATTTGGTAGCGAGAAGGGAATAAAGCGAGTAGTGAAGCTAGAATGGTGGGACAAACCCAGATTGCAAGTGATTTTGTTTTTTATGCTTGAAACGTTTTGACTGGAACTGAAAGTAGTGAGCATTCTTCTGGGCTGACCTGATCAAACTTGTGCTTTAAACACAGTATGGAGTAAAAATAATACCAGTTAGGAGTCTGTTGCAGTGGGACAGAAAATATGTTCCACCTGAAATCCAGGAGCAATGGGAAAGAAGAGAAGGGATGAGTTTAAGAGCTGCTTAGAGGAGGAAATTGAGGGCAGAACAGGAAGAACTAAGAGAAAGGAGGAGGAATCAGTACTAACTAGCTTAGTTTGTGAGTTCGCAGAGATAGGAAGAAGTAAGACTGAGATGTGAGAGAAGGATATTGAGCTCATTTGACGACATACTGACTTAGAGATGCCAATGGAATCTTCTGGTAAAAATGTCCAGTACGTTATTAATATTATGGGCTTCTTCTGCTGAATTCCTAGTCACAATGTGGCCCAGACCACTGGTGAGTATGGATTTTACCTCCAGAGAATGTAGAAGACATTTAAGGAAAATATGGATCCTTAAGAGGTAGAGAGGGGAAGAGGAACTCAGGAAAGAGATCAAGAAGGAGACAACTGAAAAGTTGGATAAAAAAGGAAATCAATGATGCATGGCAGATATGGAGGGCTGTGAACAACACAAAATGCCACAGATGTTTTCAAATACTTGTAGCCTTTAGCCTCAGCAGACTCTCAGTACTCCTCCTCAATAGTATTTATTCTTATCTGATCTGTTCTCATATTGTCAGCTTCAAACATCACCTCTTCCTTCCTCAAGAGCCTTACCCCAGCCATTATTTGAAGATAAATTTCCCATCTGTAACAATACTGAAAAAATAGAGTCTGAGTTATCAAACCCTCTTATATGCCAACCTTTGGTCATTCCCAGTCCCGGGAAACCCAAGTTGCTTTATGTCTCCAAAGATTTTCCCCTTCTGGAAATGCCATACAAATGGAGTCAGACAATATAAAGTCATATGTGTTTGGCTTTTCTTACTTAGCATAGGGGTTTTGAGGTTCATCTATGTTAGTGGTGGTGAACCTGGGGATGCGTGTTATTTGCTTTTCTTGTAAGACAAAAGATGTTAATGCATGAGTTGTTTTTTTCTAAACTAAAACCTCAGTATTCAAGTTTAATTGTAGTGTTGGCGCTTAGCGACAAAATAAGTGAGTTTTGGGTTGCAGGTTGGGCCCTCATCTCTAAAACGTTCGCCATCACTGATCTAAGTCATAGTGTGATCAAAAGTCTTTTTTTCATTACTGAATGATACTGCATTGCACATTTTGTTTGTTCATTCACCAGCTGATGAAATTTGAATTATTCCTTCTTTTTTACATGCTCACTCTACATGCAGGCATCCATCTGGACTCCTGTCCATCCTCATGTCCACAAGCGATGCCTGCAATGTTTGCCAGACTATGAGAAACTGAGACCTTTGTCTTCAACCCAGGAGCCTCAGATCTTTTCCCAGCATTCATGAAAACTTCACGTATTAGTTTATAAGCAAGGTGGTATTATATCTTAGCTCCCACAGCAATTCTCCAACTCCGTACTTCTTTTCCATAATTACTGTAACTAGTCTACTTCTTACGTTCTTTAGAATCTTGTCTCTTTCTTTCTGCTTCTGAGGAAGAAGCAAAAGTCTAAACTAAATAAATTCCTTTATTTAACTCTCTGTATGACTCTCTCTGTTCTTTCTCTGGAACGTTGTTCCAAAATATAAGTCCCTGTCACAAAGATCTCTCCTGCTTCTCATCCTTGAAGCATCCTTCATAGCAGAAAATGAATGTGTTCATAGTGTTACATTTTGAAATAACAAAAAAGCCTCCATTTATCTTGTGCTCCCTTGAATTACCTTATCCCTACCCTTTCCTTAATAGCCAAGCTTTTAAAAAAAGTAGACTATACCTCTAGTACAAATCAAAGTATTTTTTTCACACATAGATAAAATCACATAAATAGATTTATTTAAAACATTTGTGGTTGAAAAACAACTATATAAATGCTAAAATTAACTCAATACTTGAGTAGAATAAAACATTAAATTAATAACCCAAAGTCTTATTGATTGAATAATTCAGTCATTCATTGCAGTACTGGGCATTGAACCTGGGGCTTTCCATATGCTAGGCTAGTACTCTACTACTGAGTTAAATCTCTAGTCCTTAAGTTTTATTTCTGAGTGTAAGAAAATTGAGACTTGCTTTCATAGAAGCCACATGACATGACAGACAAATCATACGCTTTGGAATGTGATGCACTTATTTTACTCTTATTTAATGATTGTTGTTACTAGTTCATATGTAAGCTGAGTGACTTAAAGGAAGTTAATGGACTTCTCTAATCTCAGTTATCTTACCTGTAAAATACATATATCAAGGCATATTTTGTGTATGTGTTGCTGTGAGGAATCTATGAAATCATGACAATAAAGTATCTGTACAATTCACACTCAAAAATGCCCTTCATTATAGTGACTAACATCTTTTATAGACAATCTATACTGCAGAATTTAACTTCAGACATTACATTAATGACTGATTTTGAGCACAATGGTCCAGACTTTTCCTGAGTTTGGTTAACCATGATATAAGCCAAGGAAGACAAGTGCAAGATACAGTTTAAATCTTATTTCTGGAAGCTTCTTCTGATGGTAAATGTCCTGAATATTCAGTTTGTTTTTACCATGAGTTAGAAGCCCAAAAAATGCTGAAGAGAATGACAGTTAGGACTGATAAACAAGGATGTGATCAGATATTATACAGGCTGACCGCATAGTCCTCAAACATAACCATTGCTCCTCTTGGGTACTGACAACTTACAGTTTACAAAAAGATCACTTCATGTTTTGGAGAGCACAAAACAAAATAAAAACAAAACCTACTGTGGAGACATACAGATATGAATTTCAAGCTTGACTTTTACACTTGTCTACATCTTCTTTAGCTTATGCTCTTGAAAAAACATGGATGATAGTACCTTCCAAAATTTGAAGAGTTTCTGAGAGAACTCAGTACTGCTCTACATAGAACAAAGGACATCTTGGATTCTCCATAAATAAATTAAGTGATGATTTATTCCCTTTGACCTGGCGTGGAAAAGTCTGACTGAATTTAATAAGAAAACAAGTGAGGCCATGCAACGAGGAAGTATTTGGACTAACAGACAATCTGGCTACGTATTTTGGGATGATCATTTATCTTTACCAGTTCTCAGTTTCCACATCTGCATAGTACAGAAACTGCTTTGTCTGGAGCTTTCCCCCAAAGGGTGGACGTTTTCAAAGAGGAAAACACATTAGTATCTGTGAAAGACTTTAAAAACCTCATGTGAACTTTTGCTTTCAGTGACTAGACAAGCCTCGAGGCAAGAACAATGAGAACAAGATAAATAAAATATTTAAAAACATCTGTTTGTAAACATCAGAAAGTTACCAAGAAAGTGAAAGCTTTAAGAACCAGATGCAGGAAAGAAGAAAACCTAGCATAGCAAATCTGCCCCCATGTGCCTTGGAGTCACTCGGAAGGCATTACTAGTTTTAAAGCACTAGTTCACTGGCTGAGAACCGAACTGAGCTTCTGGCCATCTCAAAGAGCATGGAAACCCTGGTAAAACTCCCCAGATTAAAGCTAAGACCCTCAAAAAGCAAAACCTTATGAGCAGGAATTGGCATGAAACAGATAAACCCTTAGAAGGTCCAGCTTTGAATCAGCCCAATACCTGAGTATATTAGAGTGATCTCTTTCTTATCTTAAAGGCCTGTCCGGGCAAAAGAAAATATGCCCTTTTGAAAAGAAATAACTTTCAGAGCTTCAGATTATAGCCTTTTAACATAATTTTTGTCACTGGCAAGCAAAAACAATAGAAGAAAGCAGAAAAGCAAAGACAAAGAATTCGCAAAATATTCACAAATTAGAGTTACCAGGCAAAAACCAGGAAAAAATGCTTCAACTTAATTAGCAGGTTATGGATAGTTTTGAATTAGTTGCAGTGAGATACAATTATTTTCTGAAAACAAAATAAAGATACCCCCAAAAATGAACTCTTAAAGCAAATAACTTCAGACCATGCCCAATTAAAAATCTGAAAGGAAATGATATTGAGGTTTTAAGAACTGTGATCATATTGAGAAGGACTGAACAGAAAACTTTGTGAGTTTTCTTCTTCCCATTGTGTGCGTGTGTGTGTGTGTGTGTGTGTGTGTGTGTGTGTGTGTGCATATGCATGTATATACACATATGCATGTATATATTTTTTCTTGGATATAAAAGCATGGATTGTATTCCAAAATTTCTATTAATTTCTCTTATGTAACTTACTATTTAAATTCTACATGAAAGAGCTGGAACCCAAAGAGTTGGATTTTAACTGTTTATTTTTTTATAAGCATCATGCAGTAAATCTTTTGTTAATGAAATACAACCAGTTTGACTGTAATGAACTAACAGGATTATCTCTTCATCACTTGTTCCATCAATTCATTCATTTGGCATTATTACCGTACTCATAGGCCAGGAATGAATTCTTATTGTGACAACTAAATAAATTTCAGTTTGACCTAAATACAGAAAGAGTCTGATTTATGATTTTTGTAAGCCACAAGGAAAAAATAAAAGCCCAATAGATTGGATAATAATGCAGGATACATTTTCAGCTTGATACAACTTTATGATAACTATAGGTTAAGTAACTTAATGGAGAAGCCAAGTTCATCTCATGTATGGCAATGATGTGAATAACACCGAGGGGAAAGTTTATCTTCTAAAACCACTAAGAGATGGTAAAGTGGTTGAGTGCTTTATTGGCTGTCTGCCATTTTCTGATATCTTCTGGTAAGTATGAACATTCCATCTGTTTCTGTTTAATCTCTGCAATGAAATTTATCAATGCCATTCAGTTTTTAAAAATTTTTTAGAAGCTGAATTTTTTTATTTTAAAGAGAAAAAATAAAAATAATAAAACAGATTCAAAACAGGTTACTAGGACAGTCATAATAATTAATACAATGTGTATTATTGTCTTCATAGTAGTTACTCAGAATACAAGATATAGATATGATACCTTATCCAAACCATATTAGCAAAAACCTTTTTGTTTCAATGAACTAAGAGAAACTAGCTGTATAGTTATCTTAACTATCTTGTACATAAATATATCTTTTCTTTTTCCTTTTCTTCCTTTACCCTTTCCGCCATCACAGTTTGTCTTTTCTTTTGAACAGTTCTAGAAGCTGAATTAAATCTCACCTCAAATTCTTTTATAGAAGAAAGCTTGGGAAGAAGTGAAGTAGGAACCCTTAATTCCAAGTTTATTCAAACAAATAGAAGTAGGTAGGTAGATAGTTAGTGCTAGTGGCAGATAAATGGTAGCTTCATGTCAGCAATTATTTAAAATTAAAGAACATGAGATTTTCCTCTAATAGACCATAATTAGCAGGGAAATCTGCAAGGTCTCTTTAGTGAAACCTCCTAGGTCCAACACCAGTAGCATCTGACAAGAAACTAACTCTATTAATGAACTTAAGGAATATGACTGTGAAGAAAAGAAACAAAGAGATAGCAAAAAAGCAGCCACTATAGAAAAATTCTGGCAATAGCCAAATAAGTTAGTCCAGAGGAGCTTTGTCTTAAGGATGATGGTCTTAGAAACAAAACTATCTAATCTTAGAGTGGATTCAAGCTGTCTAAACCTTCTTAGCAGCATAGAACAGTTTCAACTCTGTTCTGAGGTTCAGAAAAGTTAAGCAAATCAATCTAGGTTAGCTATTCATCCTTGAGTGATAGAGTCAAGATTCGGAACTGTGAGTCTATCAAGCAAATAAAGACTACTAATGCCCACTTCCTTTATTTGGATCATTATTCTTTAAATATAAAAATAGTCCAAGTATTATAATTTTTAAGTCTATCTGTTATAGTCTGGATCAAAAGGACTCATAAGTTCTGATGTAGGACTTTTGCAAGTGATTAGATCCTATGGGCTGTAACTTCATCAGGAAATCAATCCATTTGAAGGCATTACTGGGATGATCTCTCTCTCTCTCTCTCTCTCTCTCTCTCTCTCTCTCTCTCTCTCTCACACACACACACACACACACGCACAAAACTGAGCATATAAAAAATACATGTGTAGTTCCAATCATGCTCAGCTCAGTTATTTTGTTCCTTTTCATCTAAAGGTTCAAATCTTCTTCTAGGTAATGTTAAAAACATACAAAAGCTTTACAAAGTAATATAATGTTTCAAAGTGCCTGGAAAGGCATCAGATTCAACTAGTGGGAAGAAAGGTGTCTGTTCATTTGAGTAGCTGTAACAATGTATTGTCACCTGTGTGGCTCACACACAACAAACATTTTTCTCACAGTTCTGGAGTTTGGGAAGACCATACTTACGGTGTCAGCAGATTTGGGGTCTGAAAAGAGCTAGCTTTATAATGGACAGAGACTTTCTACTGTGTTCCTCACATGGAAGAAAGGGAATGGAATCTCTTTTGGATCTGTTTTACAAGGACGTTCATTTCATTATAAGAGCACCCTTTTAACCTTCACCTCACAACTTTTGTCACCTCCAAATACCACTGCCTTGAGGGTGATTATTTCAAAATTATACATTTGGGGCAGTGTAAATATTCAGACCATACTAGGAAGGAAGAAGTGTTTCTCTCCCAAAATAATTAACACCAAATCCCTTTAGATTTCTTCTTCCTCGGAGTGCACTCATGTTAGCAGCTGCTCATTCATTCACTCATTCAACAAATGGGTATGGAGAATTTACTGTGATCCAGGGCTTCGCTTTCTTCCATCTTTCCCCTACACTGTGGCCCAATTCTGTCCTATCCCAATCCTTAACCAAAACCTTTGAATTAATGGACAGCTTCCTCCCCATTCTGACACACAGTTAGTCTCTTTATATCTTCCACCAGATCCACTCTTTGTCAGCTACCCTGATGACCACAGCAAAAGGGCTTCCACAAGCCTGCTAGGGCGAACAGTCTTCTGAGCAGAGGTGGACGTGAAGAAAATGATGGCGTCTTAATGCTTTTACCGTTCTGCCAGGTTCAAAGGCTTCCTCCCTCTCCCCCTTCTCATCTTCTGCTTTGAGTAACGCATTAATCACACACAACTAAAATTGGTAAAAATCAGCAAAACAGAACTCTGTTTCCTCTGAAACAAAACTTTTTAAATGGACTATTAGAGAAAGTAGGTTTAAAATTAATCACTTGAGTATTGATTTTTATGTTTTTGGATCATAATAAATAACACAATTATAGTACATGCTTAAAATTCTATAATTTTCCTGAAATATATTCTAATATTCCCATACATAACTATTTAATTTAAATGTAATATAACTTAGAAATTCTACTTTTTATTAGGCAGGTAAACATTTGCAAAGGTAAATAGTACACTGTTTCTCTTTTTATCTACTATGAATCCTAAATTCTTGTATTTTATTGAATCCTATCCATCTTTCCTCAACATTTTGTTTTTTTAATTCTCACTATGTAGTTCAGGCTGTCCTTGAACTCACTGTATAGCACAGGCTGGCCTAGAACTCACGGTGATCCTCCTGCCTCAGCCTCCTGAGTGCTAGGATTATAGGCATGCACCCCCACACACAGCCTTCAACATCATTCTTGAGAGACTTATTTTAGAAGAAACTATGCACTAGCATAATTTTTCATTATGAAAACTTTCAGGATAATTTTGCCTTTGAAATTTTTTGTTGGCCCAAAATAAACATTTCTTTGGTACATGTCCAGGTCCAACTCACCTGTCAAATAGCTCTCCTCCCGTGACGAGTTCTAGGACCAGACTGATTTCTGTAGGGGTTTCAAATATTTCCTTAAGTTTTATCTGGGGGAAAGACACACAAAAAAAGAACATTGCAAATTCTTTATTTTCATCTTTCTTTTAACTAAAATTATAGCTAAAAGGACACTCCAATGCTGATATATTCAATGATTTTTAATAAAAGTTCTTTATTCTAGTATCAAGGATATATTTGTCATTCTCTTTCTAGGTTGTGGATTTTATCCATTCCTTCATCTTTTTCAAAGGTCTTAATGAATTTTAACATTTTTCCTTTTGATAACTACCCTAGAAACACTTCCTAAAGTTTTCCAAAATACTCCAATTTCTGGATTAGTCTATAATCAAAAACAAAACCCTAAGTTTCTAAAATCTTTGAAAGCATCACTGTGGGTAGACATATGGAACACCTCTTTCTCTTGGCAACAAGGGTCTGAGCCTGGGCAGGACCAGGTTAAAGTCTGCACAGAAAGGAAAGGATGTCCTCACATGCCAGTGGGTGAAAGGAGTCTTGGAAAGGAGCGGTGGCAGAGATGGGATTGACCACACTAGTGTTTTCATCACACTCAGATTCAGGGTATTTCAACCCATTTGAGATATTTTTCTCTGTAAAGGTGGAACTCTAGTGGTCAGGACTTACATGCACTTGAGGAAAATTTCACATGACTTCTCTTTGGAAAGAAGAGATGTATAACATAAAGCAGTGACTGAGTATGGTATATTTTGTTAATTGCCTGTTCCAAGCCTTTCTCCCCACTTTATTGCACATAGAATGCTGATTTTGTTCAGGGAAGTAAAGTACCTCATCCCACATCGTGGATCATGATCGAACTAAGCCACTTATGACAAGTTTTTCACTCTATCAGCCTCAGATGATTTTGTGACCAGTTCTGGCCAATAAAATTTGAAGAGAAGTTGGGCACTACAGTTTCTGAGGAAAGTTTCTCTTCTCATTTGTTTCTGCTGGTGAGGCCCTTCCAGCCATCTTACTGGGACATAAGTTGAACACCTGAGAACTGTGGAACAGCCATTTTAGAACCATGCAGGAAATCATGAGGGTGAAAATCAATACACTGCGGCTGGCAGGACGTAGGATGAGCAGTGACTCAGTCCTGGATGGTGATATTGAGAAACTGAATCCAAGCTAGGAGCCTGGCTTCTAGTCTCTTTTAATAAAAATATTTTGTATTTATAGCTAAATATGTCCCCAGTGCATATATTGTTTTAAGTACTTTGCCTTAAGCCTAAGTATTGCAGATCGCTCCCTCAGACACTACAGCTTTCTCAGAGAAGTGAGTAAAATATTTTTTAAGTAGATGGATTAATTCATAAAAACGAGTTATGGCTTAGCAAATGACTTTGTTCTTGTTCACTTCATTGGTTCCAAAAGGCTTTTCACTAGACATTTCCCTTGGAGGCTTTGTCTGGACATCGCCTGAAGCAGAGCTTCTGAGGATGTTCTATTTTCCCATTCAAGTGCATCATTCGTTTGCATTCTCCCATTGTTTCTGAAGCAGATCCTCCCTCAAAGGAGACTGAAATCACGGTGGAGAGCGGTATATTTTCTTCAGAGGCTTTTTCGGCAGAGGCATATTAATAAGTTAAACACACGAAATAGGAAGAAAGCCAGTAGTTTATTAGAATGAAATAAAATCCTCCCATTTCTATCCTTTTATGCATAAAAATAAAGGTGGTGTACATAGCTAACCCATCCATTCTGGAATTGACTAAATAGATATGTAAATTTATGCAGCCAAATTATTGAAAATGTGATGAGAGAAGGACAAGAACTAGGCTGTAATGGGTCCCAAAAGTGGGAGAATTTTCTTCTCATTATCCAAATGGATAACAAAGGACAATAATCCCATTTAATGTCTTTAGGAAGTACTTCAAAAAGTTGTTAAAAAAAACAAAACACTTACAATGTTTGGATGTGAGAGGCGAAGAAGAACTCCTATCTCAGTTCTCACGATCTTTTTGTCCACCTAAAAGGCAAAATAAAATAGGTAAACTGAAAGAAACTCCCATTTTAGGAAAGAATCTTCATTATAGCAGAGATCAGACAAAGCATTAACCACCTGACCATACTAGACTATTGGCAGAACCTAATTTCCAAGCTTGTTTCTTATGTCTTCTTTCTCCTTTTGTTTCTCAGCTGTGTATCTTACCTCTGCTTCACACATAGAGTAGAGCCAGAACTAATAGGTATCTGTAATGGCTCATGCCTAGATGTCCCCTCCAAAGTCTCATGTGGTCACAGGTAGGGCTTTTTCAGAGGTGGCTGGATCTAGAATGTGTGGAATTGATTTATGGTGCAATGGTAGGCTCAAAGGCACTAGGATCAAGGGTATTAGTGCCACCCACCTTGAGTAGCCTGGACAAGACAAAAAAGGACAGAGAGACACTATTATGGTTCCTTATTGCTTTGCTGTCTTCTGTCCTCTATGAACTGTCCTCTGTGATGCCATCCTGCCTTGGAGCCAGGTGATTATGGACTGAAACCTCTACAAACTATAAGCTAAATAAACCTTTCCTTCTTTAATTTTGGGTGTTGGGCATTTTGTCTCAGCAACAAGAAAAGTACCTAAGACAGTATCACAACTTATAAGACCTCTTTCATAGCATCTCTCCCACCCTACCACTTTCTTAACAAAAGTCATCATCATCACTCTTACCACCAAGGTACAAGTTCATCTCAACTTTCTCCTCACCCTTTTCTTTCTTTCACTTATGTAAATCTCTGTTTTAAATCCAGTAGAGGTGTCAGTCACATCACCTGCCTTCCTTACACTGAGGTGGTACATAACCCGGATCAACCAATCACAGTGTACTGTTCTCTGGATATGTGATGGCATCAAGGATATTCAGCAGCCCCAAATCATCCCAGTGTGTTCTCACTGTGCTCAAATGATTGCGAAAGAGGTATTCTCTTTTTCTCTGAAATCATGAGACCAAAAGAGATAGACACTGTTGCTATCAGTGACTATTTTTAAAAAAATACCACTGAAAATGAAGCCAGGAAAAGAAAAAATACTGCTGAAATATGAAGATTACTCTTAATGTAACTTCACTGAATTCATCCTTATGAGTGAACTATTTTGTCCTTTGAACTTTCTATTATATGAGCCATTTAATTTTCTTTTTTTCCTTGTTATCAAAAGTTAGTTTCTTTTGCTGGCCATTAAAGAACACTTTTTAGTTCACTACTTGATCTCTGTATTTGGGATAATGGTCAATGAATTTACCATTTTCAAAATTAAAGCTGATTTCCTCTCTAAATTCATGATTAACTTTTTTACTCTTTTTTTCTTTTAAAGAGAAAAAAGATAAAAATGACAATGAAACAGAATTTGGACAAGATGGGATGCCTATAACTTGTACTCGGAATAACTACTATGAAGACAACAATACACAATATATTAATTACTGTAAACTGTCCTACTAACCTGCTTTGAAACTCTTAATTACAATGAATGGGAGTTTCATATCTCTACAAGTCATATGCACATGGAAAGGTTCGAGTGTACACCTCTCTCGATGAACTCCATCAAAATAATGAATAGATAATACCTGCACTCTTACTGTAGTTTTTACCATATGAGTCACCTAGAATCTCCAGAGTTCACATGGTCAGAAGTAAGTGTAAGGTTTATGTACAATTCACAGCCAGATTGGGAACATATTCAAAGACTGCTTTTAATGAAGAATGGATTTTATGTTTTAAGTTACTTCATCTGAGGAAGAGAGGGTGGATATGAGGAGAAATCCAATACCTTTCCAATGGTGACAACCAATCACAACATTCAAGATGATGAACAACACCCATTCATTTAACTTCTATTCTCTGATGAAAATGTTACTCAACCAGCACATGTTCTTGGAAAATCATAGAAAAGATCCTAAAAGGATTAATACACACTTTATACGTTCTTGTCCTTAGTTGTATCATATAAATATTGTCATAGTTTATATCTAAATGTCCCCCAGAAGTCTCATGTGCTCGTACATGGAACTTTGGGGAAGGGACTGGATCATGGGGCGTTATACTCTTCAACGGATTAGTCCACTGATGAGTTTATAGCTGAGTTGCTGTTGGGGGTGAGATCTGGTTGGAAGAAGCAGGTCACTGGGCGTGAGGTCTGGAAGTGTTTATCCCATTCCCACTCCTCCCTTTCCTTCTCTCTCTGCTTCCCCATCCCACTGAGCCATGAGCTGTTTCTCCTCTGCCGGGCCACTTTCTTGTGCCATTCTGTCTTGGAGTCAGCCCACTATGGACTGAAATTTCACAAACTGTGAGGCAAAGTAAACCTTTCTTCCTTTAAATTGTGGGTGTTAGGTATTATGTGTCAGCAATAAGAAAGTAACTAAGACAAATATGTTCATATTTTTTCAGACTTCTAACTATGTCAGCCACTAAAATGCCTTATTTAATAAAACCAGTCACATTTTATCAATGCTTTTAGTTTTTATGAGAAAGAAAATAGTTTCTATGGAGCTAGTAAAGAACCCCTGTTATGGTTGATACATTGTGTCAACTTGAGAGATTCAGAAGTTTAACTAAGAGACTCCATAGGGAGCCAGAATCCTTACTTTGTAAATATCCTCATCCTGTGCAAGAGGAGGACATGGAGATTCTGTGAGTGCTACACCTGGCCAAGGGGCATAGCCTGATTACAATATAAGGGACAAAAAGAGGTTTGCTCCCCCTCACACACACACCTTGCTCTTATTGCCTTTGCTGTCTTCTATCACCTGGAAATGTTGCCTCTGTGCCACACCACCCTGCTTTGGAGCCAGCTAATTATGGACTGAAACCTCTAAAGCCTGTGAGTTAAATAAACCTTTCCTCCTTTAACTTTGGGTGTCGGATATTTTGTCTCAGTAACCAGAGAAAAGTAACCAAGACAACCCCCATCCCAGTCAGAGACTATTTTCAAGAGTCTATTTCATCACAGTATATAAGAAAGTATTAAATAGCCATAGAGTCCCACAGTAAAGTTTCCCAAACTATAAAAAAAAATTTTGGTTATCCATGTGTTCAGCTAGGAAGCTCAGGGTATTTTAACATATTGTCAACAAAAATCAGACAATTAAAATGAATCCATAATTATATAAAACAAAATCATAGTCTACAAATTTTTTACAGATGTTGATCTGTGTAACCCAGCCTAGTTTCTAAAGGGTGCATGTCATTCCTTATAAAAATGTAACATCAGCTATAAATTCTGACTTAAAAGAAGGGAGGATGAGATGATCTGTCCCTTTTAATACAGAACTGTGAGCAGAGAGAAATGATTTCATAAGAAACAACCTAATTCAAGCGACTGTGTAATACCTTGGTAGACTCTGGGGCTTTCACAGTAAAGGAATAAAGAAAGACATACATCTTAATATATCTAATGCTCTATGCCTCAAAAACTTTTGGAGCTGCTTCACCAGTTTTTCTCAGAAGCTAAAGTGTAGTCACTTTTCCCAATTCAGACAGACTTTGTATTGATCAAAACCTTTACAGTGTCAAGTAACAAACTCCTAGTTCAAACCTGCTTCAGCCAAAGAGGGAATTTATTGGCACACATAACTGGAAATTCAGAGTAGAGCTAGCTACACACATAGCCAAATCCAGGGCTTCCCACTCAGATAGTGTGTTCCCTCGCCCTGTCATATTTGTGTCACTGACTGTCTTCTTTCCAAATGGCAAGGAACACGGTAACAGAAGCTCCAACTCTATACTGTTCAGTCTCCCATTTCAAAGGGAAGAGAGACTAGTCTTTCTACATTGTATGCTGATCTTGAGTAGTACTCTCATTATTTTCCATGTCTACTTCTACATGTAAGAGATGTGTAACTAATGCAAGACCCAGCAAGGGCCTCTCCTTGCCCTGGGTTGACAGAGATGAAGAGGCTTGGTTGTCCTGAAAAATGACTGTTGGCAAACAAGTGATGATATCCTTGCTGATTATTTTTAACATTGTTTCCCTTCCTTCTAAACATGCACAAAATTCGGAAGTGCTCTTTTTTCTGTTTCCTCCATGTCCCAGCTTGTTCAACAAATTATTTATCTTTATTAATTTATAACTTTTGTCATCAGTAGACATAATATTCACATTTTTCACTACTTAGCACATGGACCATACAAACTAATAATTTAGAAGTTTTTCCCTAGAGATATTTTTGAATCTATATTGAAAAAGATGTAGGACAATTGTTTAGCTGGCAAATGAGTCTAGCAGATGAGGTAGCATTTGTACCTCAAATCTGCTACAGGATTCTTGTCAATTGTTGTGATAGTAGTTATGTAAGATTAAGACGGTAAGGCAGTATGCAAAAATGTTGGCCTTAGTCAACATGAAAGGTTGGAGTTGAAATTTGAAATCTTTCTGCTTTGTGGAACACAAGAGAATCCATAATTTTCGTCATATTCTCAAGATCTCTGAAGTGGAAAAAATAAAAGAAATTGACCTTAATAGAACATAATCCATGGAACTAAAGATTCAAGGACCTGTAAATTTATTCTTTAATGTATGTATAATGAATGTATAATGAATATATGAACACTTGGTGTTCAGCTCTATATTACACACTTCTGGGCACATGAAAAAGCAAACAAAATAAGGTCTTTCCCAGTAGAATATTACAGTCTAATTTGGAGGATTAGACTAATACACATAATAACAACTAAGAATAGTGAACGACAGGAAAATAGGAAAAATGTAAGTTTTGTTTCAAAATTTCAACAGTTCAGTGAAAGTTCATTTTTTATGAGCTGAAATACTTCTATATATAAGCAGTGAATTTACTCTAAAAGATTTCTTACATTACTAGTCATTTAAGAAAACCACATTGTTGTCAGTATAACATGAAAAATGTTCATCAGAGTGCGGCCCAGGAAACATGGTGTAATCCATGGTGTCAGGCATCTATGGGAAACAGATAGCATAGTCCTGGAAGAAGTCCAGTAATAGAACAAGATGCCAAAAGTTTGTTGATGAAAAATTTTAAATCTTATGAAAATTTTTCAGTGAGCAAGAGAAATTCCACTTTTACCAAATAACAGACCTTTGGAACAGAGATAGTGCCAGAACACCAAGATGTCACTGCTAGATCTCTTCCAAAGAGCACTTTCCTCTCCTTTATAGTTTATACAGATACTGTTAAAGAAAATTTTGATATAGCCTATTACTATTTATTAATAAATTTTAGCATATTTTAAAAATACAATATGATAAGATACACATAGATAGCAAAAAAAGTTGTAGTGAAAAGTTATTATAGTGAAGAGAATTAACATATTCATCACCTCACAGCTATCCA
The DNA here is from genome assembly GCA_004363535.1 of Dasyprocta punctata. NCBI lineage: Eukaryota > Metazoa > Chordata > Mammalia > Rodentia > Dasyproctidae > Dasyprocta > Dasyprocta punctata. The sequence goes on along the minus strand of RJWM01011716.1, from coordinate 15,648 downwards.
TTTTCTTTTCGTTCTTGTGACATGATCAGCTAAAACCTAGTTTTGCTGCCTATAGTGTTCATGTTGCACTTTAGATCTCTAGACTTGTTTACTCTGCATATCTGCTACTTTATAATGCATATTATTTCTATTATTTTCTTTCAGGTCAACAATGATTTCCTTGCTAATATGAAATATGTTTTTCATTATTGTATGCTTTAGAAAATTTTAAGGACATGAGTCCCTAATGCCAAATAAAGACTACTGGTGTTAGGATTTATTTTTCTGACTAGACATTTTGAGTTTATATAAGATAGAGTCTTCTTTCTTGTTTTCATATATTTCTGATCAATGTAAAATAATCACAAATAGTGGGATCCTTTGTGTTTTTCACATTATAATGAATATTCAGCAAACAAAATATTTTCTAATACAATGATCATTTTGAAAAATGTTACAGCTCATATTACATATCAGGATGCTTTTTTTTTTAGTTCTTTAAGACAATTCATTATTTAAGTTCCAGAAACATTCAGAATAGGTCAGATCACAAAAAATTGGAGATAACAATCTTTTAGTGTGATCTCTGTTTTGAATTCAGAATTAACTTTCCTTCAACTACAATTTTGAAAAGGATAATTATTTTCCAATACACTCTAAAGCATTGCTTCTCACCTCAAAATATGATCTCTGGGTTCTGGAAGGGCCTTCTAGGGAATATATGTGGTTCTCTCTTTTACAATTTCATATTTTTTGGTTAGAAATTTTTCATACATTTCAAACAAAACAATAAGTTCAACAAATTGAATGCAGAAGTAGATAAAAGTCCAGTTGTATTTTAGTAAGCCAGATAGTAAAGAAATTAGCAAAACAATGTCACTCTTCTCACTATGTATATAATAAATACATATATAAATATATATAATAAATTTTATTTTGGATAATAGTTATTTTCACTAAAAATTTTATTTATACTAAAATTTAATGGACCATCTATTGTCATTTAATAATTTAATGTGCTTATTATTGTCATTTTAAAAATCAGTTCAAATTTAAAAAGTTTTTACATAAAATACAATAAATATATGTAAATATTTGGGGTTCTCAAAATATTATGAGTTTAAAAGCTTTTAAAGCCTCTCCAAAATTTGAGAACTGCTCCAAAAAGGTAACATTATACATCTGAAGAATAAGAAGAATGAAAAGAAAAAGGATAATAACATTTTAAATAAAACAAAAATGTGAATACCATCTCATTTCTGTTCCCTTGAATGCTAGAACTCAGGTTTAATAATGTGGAGGTCATGACTTAAAGTGGGTGTTGAGAAAGAATGAAATATATTAGAACTTTAGAAGAAGGATCTTAGCAAAAAGTGGGGAGAAAACACCATTAGTCCAAAGAAAGTAAATTAATGACAAAACCTGGACTATGAGTCAAAGTGAAACCAGTAAAGGGTAAAGTTGAAAGAAAATAAGGATAAAGTGGAAATAGACAGATGAGTGACTCTGAAGTCAAGATTAAGACTACACTGGGCCACCAGAGGCCTGTGCCTAGCACTGGTTCCCAGACTGGGCTTCTGGCGGACTGGGAACAACTAGATTCAAGCCTCTCCCCATAAGTCAGCACCAATCACAGACCTGGGTTACAGAGCACAATGGCTGCAGCACCAAATAAGCCGAGCCTGGGAACCAGCACCGTGGGTGGGCCTCCAGCGGACCAGGAACAGTCAGACAAGAAGTACCATCTCCCACCTCCCAGCAAGCTACTGGCTTATCAGGAGAAACACAGGCTGTGATGATGGCTAATGAGGGGAAATGCAGTTGGATGCCTGTGGTGCTTTGATGTTTCACTAACATTGCAGGTCTAGGGCCAGTGGTCTGATATTGGTTCAGAGGATATTGCTAAGCAATGCGTCATCTGGGGTGTCTCCTTCTGAGGGTTGCAACCATTGTTGATTCCCTATGGTCTTATTCTGAGGTCCTATACTGTTTCCATTGTTTTGTTGGGTTGGGTTTTATTCTCTTTTGTTTAGTTTGATTATGTTAAATCCAATGGCAAGAGACGTTATTTTAAGGATAGCAAGATACATTCTGGTAGCAATTTTGGATTTACTATTGGCTTGTTTTGAAGTCATTTATCTCATTCATTGCTTTGTTTTTATTGTTTCTCTTCTATTCTGTCTGTTTGATTTATACTATGTCTGAAGTTATCTGCAGCTATTTTGAAGACATCAAGGGGCCTTATGGTAACTACTGTTGATTTCATAATGTTTTGAAGTCCTGTATCTCTTACACTGGTTTGTTTTGATTGCTTTTATTCTGTTATATACTCTTTAAAATTAAAAAAAAAAAAAAAGACTACACCGGGACTAGGAAATCCTTCCCTGCAGGATAAGCAGAGCACCATTTGCTGTCATTTTGAAAGGTCATCTCATGACTCCCAGGCAGCTCTACCTGAGGGGTGGATCTTTCCAAAGATGTTGCATCTTGCAGGTCACACGTCTTGACCTCATTTCAACTTTCCCAATATTTCTTTTTTTTTTTTTTCCAAGAAGTTAGTAATTTCCTCTTATTTTTGAGTTCCCCTTTCAAACTCCTGGGAACTCAGTAGGGAGTTTAAACTTCCACATTGCCACTCATAGTCAAGCCCTTACACCTGGAAAGAGGCAGAAACTTCTTTTCTCATTTCCAATTGGTGAAATTTGGCCTTCCAGCTTAACTTTTGCATACGTTTTGGATGCATGTGTAATTTTTGTAGCAGTTAAATGTGATGTTATGCTCCCTATCTGGAGATGTCATATACTCCCTATTGTAGTCAGGGGTTACAGGGAGAACAACTGCATACAGGACACAGGATTTATAATACTGTTTTATGATGGCCACCCAGAATTAAACACAAGAAAGTGCAGGAAAACCTGTCCACAACACTAAAGACCCAGACTATTCAGTCAAGGGCCTGGATCCCACAGCAATGTCCTGCATGAGTCCATCTAAAGACTCAGTGCCCATGACAATGCCTCCCACAAATCCAACTGGAAATCTAACAGCCCACAATAAGGACTCATGCCAGTTTGTTTTATGGATCTGCGCTGGGAAGGCCGAAGGTCAGTGGTAGAAGCTAGAAAGTCTATGCCAGCAGGGTGAAGGAGCTGTGCCAGTAGGTTGAGGGTTCTACACTGGAGCCAAGAAGTCATGCTCAAAATAAGAACCAGAGCTCCCCTGAAGAGTACCACAGCCATCCTCAGTGGTAACGGGGTCCCAAGCTCCTTTGAGGATGAGAACAGTTGAGTACAGGTCAGGAAGCCCAGTGTGACAAACTTCTCCTGGAGGTTAAATAGCACACATTTTCCCCTCCGGAGCCAGGAAGTGATGCTCAATGTGAGGAGCAGAGCTCCCCCAAAGTGAACTACAGCCACTCTCAGTGACAAGGTCCCAAGCTTCTCTGATGATAATGGCTGAATCCATATTGGGGAAGCCAGCATGACAAGCTCCTCCAGCAGAACTAACA
>RJWM01011716.1:0-12061 GCA_004363535.1 Dasyprocta punctata | reverse complement strand
AGTGCTGTCGAAACAGCAACTCTTAGGAGAACCCACAACGCCTCACTCTTCTTCTCCACATCTCTATTTATGCTGGCAACTTTCCTCAGGTGGGCCATCTACATTCAGCACCTTGCTGATGTAATTCAGCTGGTGTTAAGTTGACCACCTGTTTTTAATCCATAACACTCCCTCTCTGGAGCTGTCGTAATGTGTTGTGCCATGATGGTTAAAGTAAAAGGGAAGGACTGAAGGATATGTGAAGAAGAAAGGACTGAGTACTTAAAAAAGAAAACAGAAACCCAGTTTCTGCACTGTGGGAAAGATGGATGGAGACAGTGAATAAACTAGAAAAAGCGGGGAACATAACACTGGATTTCTGCTAGACTTCAGACAGTTGCCTATCTTGCATCATTTGTAAATCTGGATTCTGGGGTGACCCGCATCGCTAGACTGCTATTCTTGTTTATAATGCTTTAGTCAAGTGATGCAGAATTTCTACCTACAATGGTCAGCCTCATTTTCTTTACATAGTTAAAACTATGTACCTTGCTGTCTCTCTATTCTTTCTCTGTTTTCTTTGGCTCACTGTGCAGAAAATGATGTAAAGTATAGAATTTTGCTTCTCAAATTCTTTATGAAAACAAGCAGAAAGTGAATTGTTAACAGATAAATATACAGCCAAATGTCTCCTGGCTTTCACAATGATTCCCTTCTGTAAGGCTCTCACCCTGTTTCCTAACATTTAACTGTGTATGTTGACACTAACATGCTCAGTGAAAAGACTTGACAAGTGGAGTTTTGTTGAATTCAAGAATGACAGTTCTAGTCTGCAAGGATTTGGAAGCTAAGTACTGCTGTTTGAACATGCACAAATCAAACATGGGACAAACATAAATGTGGAGGCTTTCCTACATAAATCTAATTATTCTAATAGCTAGAGAATTCTAACCAAATCAGATTATTCTTATTCTAACAGAAATCTAGGCATCCCATGATTATGTCTTTTTTCTTTTCTTTTCTTTTCTTTTTTTTTTTTTTTGTAATCTCAAGAGGTGACTTTTTTGTTCCAACAGGGACAAAAATATTTATCATGGGACCTGGAAGGAGACTAGATATCCTTCTTTGCTTTTTATTGCTATATCCAAATCATTTCTCCTCCTATCTCTCTCTAAAACTCCCACCTTCTTTAAAATGTGTGCCATCATCCAATATAATCTTCAACTTCTCCTTGTAGTCATCTTCCTATTTCCCTGCCACCCTGCTGGGTCACTTAGTTAAACCTGTAAACTTTTCAAATTGACACAATATATCAACCACTACAGAGACGAGAGTGTGAAGGGCAGTATTTGAGACAGTCAAGGAAGGTTTCTCTGACAAAGTCACGGAGGACTCAGCCACCTAGATCTCTGGAAGAGGGTTTCAGACAGAAATAGTAAATGCAAAAGCCCTTGGCTATGAGTGGCACTGGAAGCAACTGAGTAACAGAAAAGTGACAAGTTTAGGCAGAGCAAAGTGACAATGGAGGAAGGTAGTAGATAGATGGTAGAAGCTCTTCATGGGCATGAAGCACTGTGTTGACCACGGTAAGAACTCTGTATTTTAGTAAGAGAAAGGTCAGACACAATTGGAAAGTTTCCACAGAGGGATGGCATGGTCTTATTTAAGTTTTACGAAGATATCCCAGTACTTAGAGAAATGGAGAAGATGGAGACAGAAAAGGGGGGAGACCAATAAGAGATGGGAGAAGTTATCCAGGTAGGAGATGATGAAAGTCTGGGCAGGCTCAGGTCGGGGTGATGCTGAAGGTGAGAAGTGGATGGATACTTTTAGAAGAAGAAGGCATTAGAATTTGAAGATGAACCAGCTTTGAGGTACAAGAGAAGTGTAAAGAGCAACCATAAACTTTTTTGGTTTATGAAGCCAGAAGAATAAAATTGCTGTTTACTAAAATGAAGACTGAAGAGAAACACCTTCAGAAAGAATGGTCTTGTCCACTGTACACAACTTAATTACTATTCTCTTTTCACTTCAAAAAAAATTGAGGCTTTGGGGATTGAAGCTAGTAGTGCTCTACCACCAAATTCATCTCCAGCCCTTTTTACTTTTTATTTTGAGACAGGATCTGAGTAAGTTGTCCAGGCTAAGCTGGAACTTACCATACTCCTGCCTCAGTTTCCTGCCTCCGCCTTCAAAATTAGAAGCATGTCACCATGCCTGCTGGCGCTTCCTCCTCTTCCTCTTTCTTGGCCTCCTCTCTTTCTGTGTGTGTGTGGGGTACTGGGGATTGAATCTAGGAACTTTGCACCGAGCTTACATTCCCAGCTCTTTTTTAAATTTTCAATTTAACTTAATTTGATTTAATAAAAGTAATTTTTTTTTAGATAGAGTCTCACTAAGTGACTGAATTCCTCAGGCTGGGTTCACACTTGTGATACTCCTGCCTCGAACTGCCTGAGTGTTGGGATTACAAGCATGTGCCAACATTTGATAATCTTTTGTCTTGAATATTCTTCTCCCAGGTATTTTAATGTGAGTTTGGGATCAATAGAGCATAAACTGGAAGGGATATTTACACACAGGAAGTGATGGTTTAAGTACAGAGCAGTGACAAGTAATGAGCACAGAGGGGTGGGACAAGACAGAGGTGTAAATTGTAAGGGAAACCAATACTGTTTTACATGTATCACTGAAGTGAAGCCATCTTTGCTTTAATAAACTGTGTGAAGACAGACTCTAAAAAGACATTTCAAGCAAATCACACTGACTTTAAAAACTGTGAGACTCAAAGTTTTTTGACAGTTCTGTTAGTAGCCACCTCCTACTCCCTGCAGATTCTAAGACATTAGGAAGACCAAAAGAAGAAAAACAGAGCTTCCCAGTGGGAGAGGAGGCCGAGGAGTGGGATAAAGTTTAGGCAAGACAAATATAACTGTGAGGCTTATCCCAGAAAGAAGGGTGCCTACAATTTGGAACCTGAAGCCCCTACTGTAAAACAGGTAGGTCCCCGGGTATGGTGAGGCACTGCTGTATTCCTAGCACTTCGGAGGTTGAGGCAGGAGGATCACTGTGAGTTCAAGGCCAGCCTGGGCTACATAGCAAGACCCTGTCTGAAAACAAAGATAGGTAGCTTCTCAGTAGGGGAACTCCTCCAAAAGCAGTCACCTCTGTTCTTTCATTCTTAGATCTTCAATACAAGCCTTCCTGCTTACACATTCCAGAAATCTTTTTCACAGAGAACAGGTTTTACTTGACAGTGAATGAAACGGGCTTAAAATATTCTTGGGAGGGATAATAAACTGAACAAAGTATATAGAACAGATTTGGATGATGTCAGACTCCCACTAGAAACAGATCTGGCTTAGCAGAGAGTGCGAGGAAAGAGAGCCTGGTGTATAAAGGAGAAAGGCCTTCGTGAATCTACACAGCACTTCTCTCTACTGCTCCTTTCAGCTCTGTATCGCCCCTCAGATTAATAATGCGTAGGGACAACCCTGATCTATGATCCCTCAGCTTCAGAATGATCTTCTCTCTTGTTCCTCACCGCCCGTCCTGTCTCCGAAGCCTGGGTCTGTGTCCTTGCATAGAAACCCTCTCCCACCTTACATCTGCACTTCTCCTCCCCTTCCGCCCCTGGCGGTGGAGGGACTGAAATCCTCTACTCCACATCACCATTCTGGTCTGACTTTTCTTATATTTTAAAAGTTGGCTGCCGCCTTCCTTCATGTTTCTGGACTTGTCTCATTGCTCTGATTCTTATCCTTTAGAATTAGTCCCTCTGCATGCAGCAGCCAGAATAATACCATTAAAATGTAAATCAGCTCATGCCACTCCCCATTTAAATGCCTTTGTTGATATTCTGCTGTGCTCAGAGTAAATGTATGTAAAGTTTTTATCCCACACTTACAACTCAGGATGGCTCAGGTCACCCTATGGGTCTCATATCATTTTCCTCCCTCCACAAGTCACTCCATTCTTTTTTTTTTTTTTCTGTACTGGGGATCTAACTCATGACCTCAAAAACCATTCCAATCTGAGATCTTGCTTCAAGGGTTTTGTACTTGCTACTTGCTCTTCCTCCAGACTTTCTTCTTTACTCAGTTCACTGAGAGGCCTTTTCTGGCCATTCTATCAAAAGTAGCCACATATACCAATATACACACACATCCTTCTATTTCCTTCCTAACATTTATAAAAACCTCCATTATTATTGTTACTGTACTATTTCATTATGACTTTTTCATCAGAGCATAACCTCTATGACATGACCTTGTCTATTTTTTACACATTGATATCTCCAGCATTATTTATCAGTGACTGGTACAAACTGGTTTGTTGAGTGGATGAATGAGAGGTGGGAGTTGGTGGCTGCATACAAAGAGTTGATGGGCTCAAAGGGTAAAAAAAGATCCTGGTTTAACTTCAAGCACTGGTTAGATGTGATCAGAATTGATGAGTCATTTCTCTTCCTCCCATTTTGAGTTGATAGGACATTTTTTAATGTTATTGACACTGATGGGGTGCAGAGTGCCTATCTCATAATCAGAGCTGAGTATTCATATCTTCTAGAGTTTGGAAGGATAGCTGCTTATGATTTCTAAACAATGTGCCACAAAGGACTACTATATGATTTATCTAAATTTGAGTTCTCCCAAGGCAAGTGAGCAAAATATAAGAAATGCAATTTATGGAAGCTCAGGTGGAGTTAACAACTTTATAAACCCACTGCAGTAGATAATGAAATTTCTGCCTGCTCCTGTCCCCATCAAAGGATACAGAGCTTTTACAACTGCCATAAAGGAACTCTGTACTTCTTCAAACAGCACACTTTGCCTTTACAGTATTTCGAGCGATCCATGATTTGACTCAATCACAATCCCAAAAGTGATTTGATGAAAATGAAATGTTAGAGAATAAAAAATGGAAGTAGTGAGAAGTGGAGTGTGTTCATTTTGAAAAAAGGAGCTGCAATGTCCTGGATAAGCAAAGAATGCTAGGGATGCAGCTGTGGAGTGTTTGCTTTGCCTCTGTGCCTTCCAGGGCACAGATTCTTGCTGGGTATCCACCCCACAAACCCCTTGGCAAGGTTTTAACACCAACACAGTCAGATCCTTTATAAAAGAAATACATCCTGTGATAAAAACAGAATTAGTATCATGCCCTCCAAATTATTTTTATAAGTTTCATGTGCCAGGGATGGAAAAACACAAATATACATTATGTATTTTTATGAAAATGTCATAACTATAATTTTTAAAAATTTGAAATATAAAAATGGGAGTGAGAAACATATCCACCATGGTAATATCATTAATCATCACCATTTTGGTTTATTTCCTTCTAGCTTTTAAAATAATGTGTTTCCATATTTTCAGATAGGAAAATATGACTTGCTACTTTTTCGCTAAAAACAAATCAAAATTTTATGATACTTAATAATAAGTGGAATACCAAACAGCTTCTTAATGGCCCAAAGTTGTCAAGATCTAGCCCAAACTAGACATTTATGAATCCTTAAAATTTGCTGCTAATATAAATCATTCCATAATGAATATCCTTGGCTGTATGGTTTTTTTTTTTTATTATTTTGATTCTACATCTTGGCCATTTAGTTATTTATTAGGTCTCTTAATCTTACAAGGATTACTTCAACTACTGCACATATGAGATGGAGGTACTAACCACTACCACAGGCCATTGTTAGGATTAAATGAGCGTAGGTATGAAATTTCTTGGCCTATCGTAGATGATCTGTAAATGTCAGTGCCTTTCTTAAATGTTTTCATTTTCCTGGAAGGTACAGTAGACCCTTGAGATGCAACTGGCTTGACGTATGAACAGCTTGGGTCGTGACCGGAATTTTAGTTTTAACTTTTGACCAAAGTCTTGAGTTTTGATCCAAATGCCGGCCTCTTGTGTTTCCAGAGGTCTCAGACACAGATTCAACCCTTAAAGGGTTCCGGAAGGAGCGTTACAACATCCTTTCCTGTGTAGGGTTAAATGAGAAATCCTGGGCCGATGTTTCTCTAAGGACCTTGAGATCTGCCTGTAGACAGGAGAGACTTGGAAGGCTGTGTAGAGGAGCCTGAGCCTTCAATTGACAACTCGAGTTACAACCAGCCCTCGGAACGAGCTGAGTTCTCAGTGAAGGGTTCACTGTTAAGTGTTCTCTATTCATCTGTTTCTGGTATTCTAATTCTTGCCAAAGAAGCCCACAAACTGGAAGAAACTTCGTCAAAATCCCCCTGCTTCCCAGTATAGTCCTGCTTCATGTTAATTAAAGAGAAGAGCTACCTATTTGCATTTAAATAAATACCTCCCCTTACTTTTTTGAAGACTGGAATAAAAACCGCACTGCTTTGTTTAATGTTCAGGAAGATTCTAAAACCATCTCTTGTTTTACAATTACTGTTCACAGGGCCTTACTCTAGTTGGTCATCACCTGCAATATGAGCCACACGTTGCATAAAGAGTCAGGTTTTCAGGGAAAAGTGACACATTTGTTCCCTTCTTCTTAGTATCTTTTGGCAATTTTTATATGGTTAGGGTGGTACTTTTCAAAATGCCTTTAGAAATGATCAAGAAAGTATGAAAACTGTACCCTTCAGTTTTCACTTTATATTTCTTTTAGAAAAACAACAGTGATAAAGTGGCATAATTCCAAAACCATCTGAAGTGAAGTAATAAAATTGTATTTTCTCAGAAACCCTGAAATATCCCTTTGATCTTTTTTTGATTCTTAAAACTAAGTGATTAGCTATTAGTTACAAAACCAAGTAGTTAACTGTATATTTTTAAAAAGCTTATGGCTTTATAAGCTATTAAATAACAAAAATCAAAACACTCCTAAAATTTTTAGCATTTTAAAAACACTTCAATTATATCCTGGAGTTGAATTCCATACTGTGAATGTATTTAAATACAAAAAAGACCTGGATACTTTAGCTCCTTGCCTGTTTTTTTCTAGGATAATTAAGATGTTTTTCGAAGTTCGTGGTTAATATTGTTCAAGAATGCTAAAAACATCTTTTAAAATGGGTTATAAAAGAAAAATTATTTTAAGTGATTTTTTCAGTTATTCATTATCATAAAAATACAGAAGAAAAATGTGAAATGAAAAAGTATAAGATCTTATTCTGGGACTGGAATCAGAAACAAATTTTAGAGATCTTAATATTCAAGGTTTGAGCGAAAGAAATTTCCTTGTTAATGGTGAATACCCAGCGGGCATTCTGCCTAGATGTGGGACTCTGGATAAACCTTTCTTGCTAATCAGACTCCTTAACGTGACTGAGGACAAGAGCTACACTTTCCCTGAAAAGACCAGCTACTTCCAGAAATCAAACCTCAAAGGGCGTCAGCACATTTTTCATCATCTTTTCCCCCCTCACAAAATGATGTGCATAATCTCAAAACACTCCATCAGCACATCCTTTGGTCTCTTCTGCATTAAAGGGCTTGCAGTCTATGCTCTTCATGTGACAGTGACTGTGTAGATCCACACAAATTCCATATTAACACTGTGTCATTTCTCTCTGGTCAGGATTCAGAGGAGGCAGTGGCCAAGAGGCCTGTGATCCATGCACTAGGCTGGTCACTAATTTTGTGCTGCTGGACTGTTTTAACCCCTGAATGTATCTTATCAGGCGTTTCCTTTCCCATACAGCTGTTGAAATCTGTGACTGATCCTCCACAATCTGTCGCAGCAGGTGTCCTCAATTTGCCAGACCCCTAGAGTAGCTTGCATCTGGTGATGGCCTTGACTTAGGGACTCTTCACTCTCTCTGTGGAGAACAGCTTCCTGTGGTTGAGGACTCTCTTGAACGCAGACATCATTGAGGAAGAACAGAGCAAGGGAGACAGACATAGCTCTGAGAGACAGCTGAACTCACTCAGTATTTACCCTAAAGAACTGCTTTTAAACCAGAAGAAACTAAGACATCTTTGACTGGAAATGTTAAATATCCTCCCACCCCAGATAACCAGAGATACAAGGTTAAAGAAGAATTTTAATTGTCATAGAAAATAGAAAATACTTCTATGCTTTTACAGCTATAAATATCACAGTCACTTTTTGACTTGACAATTTACCCATGTTCCCCTTTACAAAAACCTGGTCAGTGTCTCAGAGACAAGGACGCTATTCTCAGATATGTTTTGAATTATTAAGTAAAAGATATCGCTCACAACTTGCAGTACTTAAATGAAATTGATGAGAGCACTCAAACATGTCCAGATGCCATGATGAAAAAATAATTGTAGACTATTCTGATATCAAAATCTCAAAGAAAAATCCTGCCTGTGACACATTGGTGTGTAGTGAGGGAAAAAAAAGCACTTCATATATAACTGTCCATTTGCTATATGTTTTTTTCTTTTTATTTGGATCCTAGTCAATCTCATTTTAATGAATCTTTCTAAGGACTGCCTATGAAATCAGAGTGTGCTTTCAATATAGGCCACGGTGTATCACAAGAAAATCACCATTTTAAGTCACAGGTAACTACAACTTTATCAGGGAGCTGCAAGGTAGCACAAGCACTTTCCATCTGATACTTTTCTTTAGTTCTCTGAAGTAGAAATAAGTATGAGAAGCATTCACTGAATCTATCCTGATAAACATATGCTACAGAGGAGAAACCAGAACCAGATACACACACCCTGTGGACATTATCACAGCTTGTCTACCAATGAAACAGGGGACTCACATCAAAGTCTTTCTGCAGTTTGTCTATTTCACATGTCCTAGTTGTTCCTTTTCATTTATTAGTGGATGTCTTTGTGCAATCGGTGGTGCTGTAACGGGATGCTTCAGACTAGGACATCATAAAGTGAAGGTGTTTCATGGCTCATGACCCTGGGGGCTGGAAAGCTCAAGTAGGAAGGTGCCAGTATTCTCGCCAGAGCCTCTGGGCTGTGTCACACACAGTGAACAAGTAGAAAAGGAACTGATGGTGCAGAAGGGGTCATGTGTGTGGGGTGGCTGCACTTTATAAGAGCCCACTCTTAAGAGTAACTCAAGTAGATCCTCCAAGAACTACATTAGTCAGTTTGTAGGGCAGTGTCTTGTGATCTAAACATGTGTTGAAGTTCCCCTCTCTTCCATACACAGGGACCGCTCATCCAGCATATGAACTTCTAGGGAGCAAACTATAGCGATGAATTTGCATTCAACTAACATTTCCAAAGGGATTTGAAGAAAAATATGTATTACTTGTATTCTCTGCACATAGAAAATATTATTTGCCCTTATTTCATAGCATGATTTAGAAGCTGCATTACACTCTTCTGTGTCTGTGTCATCCTGTATCAGCTTGGGAAAGAGGTAACATCTAGTTTTATTTCTAAATCTGGGTCAAAATCATTCCTGATTTCTTGTTTTACTTCTTTTTCCTGATTAGGGGATATGGGGACTCAAAAGCCCTGGATTTTCAATTTTTATATACTATTGAGTAATTTGGATATATCAGTTCTCTAAAACCCCTATAAATAAAAAGAGAGAGTTGTGCATTAACATGAAAAAAACTACTACATAGAGCTTCGTAATTAAATGTGGACTCCATTCTTATTAACATTATGCTCCCTTACTGCTAAAACTACAAAGTGACATATGGCTATTTGAGAGCACCTAAGTTTTTAAAAATTGAAAATGAAGTCAATATTGAAAATGATGTGGATCTCTTCCAATTACTATCATCTGGAATACTCATTCAGATTTTTCTCTTTTAAAAAGTTAATGGCTTTAAAATTCCAAGACTTCAAGTTTTTAAAAACTTCTTTTTTTCTTTTCTTCTTATATTTTGTCTGGATGGATACATCTTTGACCATCATCTGCCTTTGTACTATAAACAAATATAAAACTACACATTTCTTAAATTATGTTTATCTATTAACACCAAGATTGTGATTTTTTTTTCCCTTTTCACTGAGATGTAAGTACTATTTGCTTTGAGGTTCAAGGGATGTGTTCCTCCAGACTCTCTCAGCTTCCTTTTTGGGTTTGTTTGTTTGTTATTTGAGACAGAGTCTTGCTTTACAGTCCAGGCTGGCCTTGAACTCACTATGTAGCCCAGGCTACCCTTGAACTCATGGGGATCCCCCTGTCTCAGCCTCCCAAGTGCTGGGATTACAGGTATGCGCCACACGCCCAGCTTCTTTTCTCAGTTTTCTTAGTTGTGGTCCCTGAGACAGCACTCTGAGCTCTGATCTCCTGACCTTGAGCTCCTATCAATGTTACCACTGCCCAGCACCCCTCCCACCTTGATTACAAGGCACTGCCTACTCAGCACTTGCTCTGAGAAGTTTCTTCTTTTGAGATGTCCATTTTTTTTCGGCTGGTTACAAATTTCCTTGTACTAGCTCACAGACTCCATATAAAGGATGAAGATCCCTTTAGAACTAATTGTTCACTGCTTGTAATAGTACTAAGGGGTTAAATTTGGCAATTCAGAAGGTGGTGTACCACCCAAGTGTGTATACTTTGAGAGTGTGTTCAACTTTTGTTCAATTGCACATAAGTATGTTTGGTGTCTCTCTCTTTCTCTCTTCTTAGTTTGCTTTTGGATTATGGTGCTTATAAAAAATACCCATAAGAGCTCAATATATGTGAAGATGGATAAACAAACTGAATTACAACAAATTCCAAAAACATTTATATCAAAAAAAGAAAAAAAGCTTGACTGAGATAATGAACACTAAGAAGAATATTCAGACTTCCATGTAGTCCCTTAAATGAGTCTACATATAAACCAGGCCAATATTTTAACATTTCATGCTGCCACCTTTCCTCTTTAGTAGACAAATACTTGTCACAAACTGAATAGAAATATCTCTGTTTCTATTTCAGGAAACCTGGCTTAATAGTCCCTATGAAAATCAATAAGTTCCAACTGACAGGCGCTTGAAGGAGCTACACTTCACTTGACACAGCTTGTTATCTGCAAGTTACTTTCCTTAATGTGTTCTGAGACCTCAACTGTGCCCAAAAAAATCTACTTAAGTTGGTGATTTATTATTCTTCTCTCCATTACTGACCAAAGGTGACCTTGCCTGCACTTTCAGAGCACACGAATAGGTAGTTAAGAGAGACTGACAGCCGTGGTTAACAGAAGCATATCTCTACCACAGATTGAACCATCTGTCTTATGCACATGCTTGCAATTAGAAAATGCATGGCTCTTAGTGAGTTTTCTGTAATTCCAAAGGTTAGGTAGAAAGAGACAGAGTAAGAAGTTCCCATATTCCTTCCTCACAATCTGTCTAAGTGAGGGTATAGTGGCAAAGTATGAAGGATCACCCCAGAGAGGCTGGTGGTTTCTATCCATTAAAATGAGAGGACATGTAGGGATTTTCCCCTCACTCCAAAACAGTCTCATTTATTTTATAATTTATGCAATTATTTGTATTTCTTCCAGCTTTTACTTCAGTACCATACACATATTTGTGAAATAATTACATCAAGTTAAAATATCCATCATCTCACATGATTTCCTTTATTTTGTGCTGTAAGAATGTTTAAGATCTGCCAGGCAGGTGGCACACACCTGTAATCCCAGTAGTTGGGAGGCTGAGGCAAGAGTTAATGAGTTCGAGGTCAGCCTGGGCTACATAGTGAGTTTGAGGCCAACCTGGACCACATAGAGAGACACCGATCACTAGAATTTATTCATCTTAAAACTGAAAGGTTTTACTTTGTGCAAAGTTTGTGCAAAGTCTCCCACTTACCCCACCTTTGCCTTTCTACTCTGATTCAATGTGTTCAACTTTTTTAGATTCCACATGTAAGTGACATCATGCAGTGTTTTTCTTTTTATGCCTGGTTTATTTCACTTAGCATAAAGTCCTCTGGGGTTCATCCTGGTGTTATTGCAAAGGCAGATCTTCCTTCTTAAGGCTGAATATTTCGCTATACGTACCATATTTTCTTTATTCATTCATTCACCAGTCAATAGATAGCTGTTTCTAGATCTTGGTTGCTGTAAGTATGCTACAATGAACATGTGAGTATATGTCCCTCTTCAGGGTAGTGATTTCATTCCTTTTGGATATATACCTATTGTGGGCATTGCTGAATCAAACAGCA
>RJWM01011715.1:0-58768 GCA_004363535.1 Dasyprocta punctata | reverse complement strand
ACATGTCTATATCTGTCAATATCCCCAACCCCTAGGAAGGTAATGATATGCAATATTGTAACTACTGCCAAACTTCAACCACCTCAGTGTGTAAACCTACAATGTTATCATATCAGATCTGTTGTTGTTGTTTGTCTGTCTTTTTTGACTTTTATTTCTAGCTTCTGTATCTATTTTCTCTTAAATAAAAAAAAAATGATGTATTGTGTAATAAAAAATGATTTTAAAATCTCTGGAAAAAAAAAAACTCAACAAAGGAGCTGTTGCAAAGCAGTAATCAAACTATACTGCAAATTTTCAAAGAAATAAGTAGACTTTCCTAGAAAAGAACACATTACCATGTTAAACCCAAAGACTATTTTACCCATATTATTATCCTTTTTTTCTTGTGCAACAGCTGATTTTAAATGCTTATGTGTGATTCTACAACACAAATCTTATGAGGACACACAGCTTTGCCAATTTTCTTCTCATTTCTTTACCCAGTCTCCAAAAAGATGCCAAAATTTGGAGGTGGTAAATAACAAAATAAGTTACAAATTTTGTCATTTGTGTGTTTGTTTAAATCTACATCAAAACTGTATAAGAAGTTGAATGTGGTATGGGATGTTTATGGTTAGTTTAAGTGACGAGTAGAGAGGAAAAAACACAGTTATGAAATAAAAACACACTGCTCACATCAGCTGGAAAGAAGTTAAGGATATGTGACAAGATCCCTTTGTCAACCATACTCACACCCTTTTACCTTTTGGATTGTTGGCTTTATATATAACACTAACAGTAGCTGGGGGCCAAAGGTGAGTGGGCGTCTCTGCAAGAGTCAGACAGAAAATTGTTGTAATAATAGTGTCCTTCATGATGAGAATTTTCAGCCTGTCAGATTGTGCCTGTAGATGCCAGTTTGAAAAACACTAATTAAAATTCTAATAAAAATGTCAACTTTGAAACGTTTTCTAATTTTCTAATTTTTCTGAGATGGTTTATCTTCATAACAATTAAAATCAGCATCAATACAACGTGGAACGAAGGGATTGCTGCCATTGTGATACTAAGCAAGGACTGAATACCCTTGAGAGAAAAAGGACCCTCCAAGGAGCAACGGCAAGAGAACTAGGTGTGACCGGGGAGGTCTGGCACCTGGACCTGGTTCATAGAGAGCGTCATCTGATATGCGGCATGGAAAATGTCCTTCACTTACTTAAACTACTGCCCTGTCAGTCTCCATAAAATTTATAGTTGGATTATCAGGTCCGTATTCAGCAAGCATGAAATTAATACAATGACCAAGATACTGTTTCAGGTACTAGTTATACAGAAGTGAACAACTAAAGTAAAATTTCTAGCCTTATATACTTTGCATTCTACTAATGCTTTACACATTGCATTTGTTCAGTACATCTTGTACAAATAAAATGCTATGATTATGGGAATATAAGAAATGACAAGAAGGAAAAATGATGGTACATTCTGTATATGGTTTATGCAGAAATGATGGCAAATCTAATTCTCAATAATCTTAAATCTATATGTCCAATACAGCTTATAAAATTCTACTATGTATAATCAGTTTTCCAATTTGATATAATAAGAAAACATAAGAGAGTTGGAAGCCAGAGTTCTAAAGCTAAAGATTAACATCTGTCTAGAGTCCACACAAAAGGGGGCTCACAACCTTAACAGCTGACCAAGACCATCTCTAAACCACTATAGCTGCTAAATGTTTCTTCAAATCAATTAATTAGGATGCCTTCTTTTTTTTTTTTTTTTTATTTTTGTGGCACCGGGGATTGAACTCATAGCCTCGTGCCTGCCAGACGGGCGCTTAAGCCACTGAGCCAAACTCCCGACCCTAGTTTTTTTGAGGCAGGGTCGCACTATGTAGCACAGGCCAGCCTTACACTTGCATTGTAGCCCAAACAGGCCTTGAACTCACAACGCTCCTCCTACCTCAGCCTCCCGAGTGCTGGGATTAAAGGCGTGCACCACCATAGGATGTCTTCTTGCATTGTATCTATTTGATTATACTTCTCTCCTTTTGAGACCCTAACCAAGAATCTTGATCCCTTTTAACTACTTTGACTACAGAAAATGGCTTACTCTCAAATTTTCCATTATCTTTTTATTCCTCTCTGAAGATACTCCTTTGAGAAAACATGACAAATAGAATACTACGAAAACCCTAGCACAGTGGTCAGTTTACAGAAGAGGAAATTTTAGATCTATTTTTGCAAACATAAACGCATTTTAAAATGGATTGGTTGTACATGAGGCTTCACAATAGTATTGACTTCTATTAAGCTTATGCTGATTACTGCATTACAGATTGCTTACTGTTTATTTTGTTTTTAATGAAATGCAATCTTTGGTTTTATAACTCAACTTTACATTGTTGGATTTGACACTTCATCCAAGGTTGGGGCATTCACATATTAGTCATGTCTCCAACCCTCTCTCATCTATAAATTGGATAACAATATCTTCTGCACTTTAACTCAAGGTATTGAATGATTTTCATTAAGCAAGGCAAGGTCAGAGTCCTTTAGGAATAATGAGAAATCTCAAACTATGAGCATAACAATTCCTGAATGTAGTTAGTTATCTTCCCTAAATGAGGCAACCTTGAGCCTGAGTCTATGTTTTCCAAGTAGTTGCATAAGAAATACATCAGCAAACAAATAAGACTAAATGCCTTCAATTCTTCGCAACCAAATCTGCCACTGATTCTTCCACACTTCAGTATTTAATGGATATATTACCAACTAAGTTGGATCATTTTCACTATTTTTGACTGATATTAACAATAGCATGACTAACCCAAGCAACTATGACAATATTAATTTCAGAAGATACAGAAAAATCCATTATCTACTTATAAAACTGTATTTGAAGATAATGTGAACATAGTCTTCATTCTAGGTACTTTCCACTCTTAAATAACTCTTGACTTTTTGTAAGAGTTTCCTAAAAATATCTCTAGACTTAATGCAGATATCATAACATATCCTACATTGTATTTTAATAAAGTGATTAGATAATAATAACTTCCTTGTATGTTTTTATACTGAAGCATGATGCTTTCTCCAATTGAAACTGTAAGCAAAGCATTTCAGAGTGCATGCTCTAAAGTGTGTCCTGTGATTATTTTATCTTTAGAGTAATTCTATGAAGATAGATAAGCAGACATTACTATTTTGATTTTATAAACTGATAAAGCTGAAATAAGATACGTAACATGATTAGGATTAGACCACTTTAATATCATCAGCTCCTTGACATGCGGCAAGGCCATTACCTGAATTCTATATATCATAAAAATGAGATAACTCATTATAATACAAATATCACTTCAGATAATACATTATAGATGTAATTACTTTTCTATAGTCCCCCCAAAAGTTGGAATTACTTTTTCAGATGTATCTTTCCTTTATTTTTTTCTTACAACCATATTATTGACCCTTCACATTCCACCCCATCCCAATCCTACTCCTATTTCTCTATCAAATTAAGTATCCTGGACTCTTTCTAGTTGTGCATTAAAGGAAAAAAGTTATTATAAGACTTCCTCAAAGTAAAGAATCGTATACTGTAATTAAAACCTCTATTTTAAAATACAGAGCAGCTATACATATTGCTCTATGTTATGGGTCAATACGCTTCTTCAATATTGACAAATAAATCCAGGTCACATTAACATGGCTTACCATCAAGTATGAATACTACAGCTCCCTGTAACTGACATCATTTAAATCAAACAGTAGAGGGTGAAAACATTTAAGTTATAAGGGAAAGTATGACAAAAGTCAGGTTGGAATCAGAAGAGCTGAATTCTGATCATTGCTTATTCTCTTACTAATCAAGACTTTTATCTTCCACAGATCTGAGTTTCCTCACACATTAGAAATGCAGAGTAAAGAGCACTTTCTGTTCAGTTTGAAGTTATTTTATAAATGATTACATGTAAAATGTTATGAACTATAAAAGGGGATGGTGAAGAAGTTAAAAGAATAATGCAATATGTGTGTGCCCCAACTCCTTACAATAAATGCATTCATTGTAAACTACAAGTGTGTACTAATAAAAATAAGTAAATAAATGAAAAATAAAGTAGTATATAAAGCAAAGGATCATGATATCAATAATAATATTGAAAAATGAAGATGATGTGAATTAAGATATCATTAAATAATAAAACTCTTATTTAGCAGGTAATTATTTTTGCCCACTGTTCAGTTCAACTTCATGTATATTTTGTCTTCCATAATGCCTCATGAAAAATAAATTTTAGCAAATACATGACTGGTGTATTTCTTCTTGTTCCTCTGTTAATATCCAGATGGTTTAAATGTTTAAAATAAGTGAAACAAATAATCCTATACTGCAAATAATGCTTATAAGCAATTTGAAAACAGTTGTAATCTTAGGTACGTTAGACTAAAAATTTGTCCAAATCACAATATGGATAACGTAATCATTTAAGGTAATTAGTTAGAGAATAAAACACCTACAAACAACTCATCATAAGTATGTCAATTTTACAAATGAATGTGGTTAATTTTACAATGATTCAGTTGGTTAAATTAGTTAAATATTTAAAAGAACTAAATGTGCCCTTAAATAGAAAGTCATGGTGGGAATCAAGCAAACAGAAGATGGGTCCTAGAATAATTTTTGTTTTAGATACTTTATTGCCTAAATGAGTTCGTAATTGTCAATAAGTTTACATGATAATATGTGTCATATATTATCCAACTTGGACACCGCTTTGAAATAGCAACATAGGGATGACAGGTCTAATTTGAAACTTTTAGCCCTAAAGTTGAATGAAGAGACAATATTTACACACATTTACACCATACACTTAAAGTGCTGACAAATCAGAATTAGAATAACAAAATTATTAGTTCCTTTGAATTATTTTTATCTTCATGATGCCAAATGAAGTGATTCTACAAACTCTACATCATTATTTTTCTTTTTTTTTTTTTTCTTGAGACAGGGTCTCACTGTGTATCTCAGGCTGAGCTTGAATTTATGGCAATCCTCCTGCCTCAGCCTCTTGAGTGCTGGAATTACAGGTATGAACTACCATGCCTGACCTACTGTACATTATTTTTAAAAAGTAAATGAGCAGAAATTGAAACATGTCAAAAGATAATATTTTGCTTTTAATTTTGTGCTTAAAATAAAATATCAGAGTGCTTTATTGAGCTCAGAAAGCCACAGCATCAGGGAACAACAGAGATTTTGCACTAATTTTGTTCATATGCTAGTAGAGTTGAAAATTCAACTAAAGTTTTAAAGTTCATTGGTACCATGATAACATAATTCCAAAAAGTGGGTTTCAGATTTGAAGCCAGTTTCAAATGTGTACTATCTCACTTGAAAGCAATGTGCAGAATAACCACAAATTCTAAAGCACATAAACTGTATTGTAAAATATCATGGTTATATTTAGAAAGTAAAGACATGTCTATCACAGAATCTATTTCATGTGTTGGCAGCCTCCAGAAGATGTGGTTAAAAACAGTGTCTTGGTAATACTTTGAAAAGTCAAAAACCATGACCTTCTCATGTTCCTGGCAATCCTGATGTAACACCTGGATAAACACTTGAGTAGGTTAACATGGTAATATAAGAGGATCAAAAGTATTGTAGCAAAACAGATACAGCATAAACAGTGCTTCCTAGTACTGTTGATACTCCGTAAGACAGTTTTCTCTCAATCTTGATTATGATAGCCACAGTAAATATATAACAGAATAATTTTTGATAATTTTAAAAATTAACAAGGGTTTAAAAAGAAGTAGATGTATTTTTAACTACATTTTCAAAAATCATCATTCAGCAGGATGCTTAAAGTGCTAATCAGGATCATGTGGGAGTATGAAGTTTCGATACTGCTTTTATTACTGTATCTGTGTCCACTGGATTAGTTGAAAAAACAAGCGATTGGAAAAACAAAAGCTTGGAGAAACTCCTAAACTCACAAGACCTTTAATTATCTGACTGGATCTAAAACTACTTGCTTTAAAACTCTTTATCTAAGCACTCAAATATATAAAACACCCTCTATAAATAGGGTTCTCAATTTTGATCATCTTTCAGAAGTGCCTAAAGAGATGGACAGAACAAATTATAACAGAGGACCCTAAGAACCCATGGTAGGATAGCAGGTACAGGTCTGTGCAGTGTGTTTGCTGCCAGAATGTCTGTTTTGGGGTCATCTTTACAACCCAGAGCACTGCCCTGAAAGACAACCATAATAATGACTTTGATTGTTCCCTTAAGTCTCTTTGTAGTGTTACATCACTTGCATACTTAAGAAATCATTTTGTTTTCTTCTTTCAGTTTAAGCAACTGTAATTGAAAAACTAGATCAAATGTTTCCTATTCAACCATTCATTTACAAACCACTTACTGATGCCCACTCTGGGTCCTGCTCAAGGGTACACAATTAGTAAGACGCATCATGTTGGGTCTGAGCACAGCTTGTGTCATTCCTAAGAGTTGTCTTTGTTTACTTTTGTCAGTTTGATATGTGGTTGCACTACCTCCTTGGAAAAGGAGTCCTTGGGATTCCAAGACAAAATTCACTATTCCTTCTTCAATGCTACTATTCTAAAATCCAGTGCTTTTATTACTATCCTTAATACATCACTTAAAAATTATTTGTTTTAAAGCCTGTCATCATGCTTCAATTTTTTATTTACTTTATGGAAAACAGGTAAAATAATTTCATAACAAGATGATAGGAGAATAACAATAGTTAGCACATTGCACATTGTAGTTACTCAGAGTATAAGATATGGACATAAAAAATTCAAGAATAGGTAATATCAACATCTATACTCCAAGAAACTAACAAAGCTCTACATTCCTTAAAAGCCCTTAAGAAATGACTCACAAATGAATGGAAGATCCCACCTTTAGTGGATGCAGGAGGCCAGTTAGCTCCCACTCATGCTTCAGGAAAGAACTTCTGCTCAAATGTGAGTGATCCTCTTAGAACAGGGTATTCATCATGTTACAGTTGAGACTTGACTGTGTTCTCCAGGTTCAACAGGCCCCTGAGCCAAAAGGTCTTTAATGGACTTCATAGTTTGTAACAATAAATATAGTCTCCCTTACCCTTATAGTTTTAGAGAGAATGACATTTGCTTTCCTTGAAGTCTAAGAGAGAATCTATACTGTGAGCAAGGTCATACCTTACACAGCAACATGATTCGTTCAGTTTCTAAACTCCAGGTTTTAGAAAGCAAGATGTGCGAACTACTGCCTGCCAAGCTCCAGAAACTTACCAACTATGTGAAAACTTCATCTTCACAACTAGGATATTTCAGTTTATCTTATTTTACAAGTCTATAGATTCTCATTGCAAATATGTAAAACAAAGTAATTTTAAAATAAAAATGACTTCAAAGAAAGACACTAACAATCTTTAATTTTTTCTTCTCCTTTGCTAGTGAATATAGATGTGTGCTTCATTGTGATATTCCAAATATAAAAAGCAAAAGTCACTGCCAATCTTCTCCTCTGAGAGACTAGATATCACATTTATAAGGCTGCTTTTATTTTACACTAGGTTGTTGTGCTGTCATTATATTAAACAAGCATCTCTCCATCAAGCACAGCAGAAGATGGAGGCATACCTAAATTACATCTGCCCTGCCATCTAAATAACTCTCAAATACCTCAAAGACGATTATTTCGTGACCACTTTATATGTATATGCTATACAGGGCAATTTTACTTTTTTCAAATGTTGTCTTCCAGTGCACAGTATTCTTTAGAGAAAATAGTATTCCAATTCACATTTAAGATGTTTGGGGATCAAGGATATAGCTCAGTGTCACAGTGCCAGCCTGGCAAGTGCGAGGTCATGAGTTTGATTTCTGGTACCAAAACAAACAAACAAACAAAAAGTTTACTACTTTTCCTCTGGGTTGGAAAAGAACACTTAGTCGGAATATATTAATTTTACCAAAAACGATTTATCATCAGCCTACTTCTTTAAAAGATCCATGACAGTAGGTTTATACAACTCAATTTTTAATAAACCAACCAAGTTTTAAAATACAATGATTGAGATACCCACGTCCTTAGTAAGAACTGATAAATGAGGTTATACTGAGAGTTTGCAAACCTCTCATCATAGTGCCTCACTTTAAAGATATTCTTGCTTTTCATTCCCATTGGCCCAGAAAAGGAAAGTTAAAATGACCATTAATTTAGAAATATTCTCTTATAGGCTTAGAGTAAACCATGAGTCCCACTAACAGAAAGCATAATCATCCCAGTTCCCAAACCATACGCTCTAAGATTCACTGTTATAAAAGAGAAAGGCTTGAAAATTGAGAAAACACTTCAATTTTACAACATGCACAATGGAAAAAAAAATTAATTCTCCCACTGGTGCAAACCTGGAGGTCTTCCTTAAATTCTCTCAGTAAAGTGTACTGTGAGGTAAAAACAAATTGTTCATAAGAACTATGGTGTCATGAAAAGACCAGGGCTTAAAACAGATCTTGTTTGATGATTACACAAACCTGCTAATGGAGATGGCTTGAAAAGACACAGAATTCCTTGTACTTGTACTGCTTTTCTTTTAGAGCAGTCCATGCAATTTGAACCAAGCTTTTTCATATTTTAGATTCCAGGCTAGTATAATTCCATCATCAAACAAAGCACACCAGAAATGATTGAAGTTCAACAAGATGTTTTCAATTTTACAAGTTTCAATATAGCTACATAGGATCTTTGCTAAAACCCATTTCAAATATCCCATTACCAAATCCACACATTTCTATGAATCTTAAAATATATCAGCTAGATAGTCATCTTTTTTTAGCTTTAGAACATGTATCAGGTGTGAGTTTTTTTTTTTTTTCCTGGACACAGCAATTAAAGGATTGGAAAATAGTTCAGGAAAAGCTCCAAAGAATTGAACTCCAGAGAGAAAATCTTGCAACACAAAACAACCCCAATTTCCCTTGGGCACTCTGCTGACACGAGTTATTGCTAGTTAAGCAAGCCAACTAGAAGACATGTACACAAACCATCACAATTAAATACCCTGACTACTACGTATCTCATAATTACTGAAAAGCCAATAGAATTTTCCTACTCATCTGTTGTTGCCCACTGACCACACTGTAGAGCTTCACTGAAAGCAGTACTCTTAGTTATTTTGTACTGGATACATGCATTTTATTACTGTGCCGTTATCTCTGTTGTATGTTTTACCCAATCTTGCCCAGTTATTTTACTTTAGAATCTCATGGGCTTTGTGCCCCAAAGCTAAACAACCTGTTGGAAATAAACAGCAGAGAACAGAATCCCTCTTATCTGCTCACTGCCTAATAAATCAAAACACGCTGAAATCTGGGATTATTAGAGATGGTCTGGGGATAAAGAAAAAAAATAAAAACTGACTTGTCAAATAGTACTCCCTGCTGCTCAGTACCATGTGTTGCCATAGCAAGTTGCATCTGTTCAGCTATTAAATGTGTTGGTGAATATGATGCATGAGACAGCTATGGCCTTATCAAATATTTCCAGTGCCTATTATATTTCACACTTTGCATATTATATTACATAAAATATCTGTCTCTATACTTACATATTATAGTGTTTGCCTCCTATTAGTAAAACTCAATGCTGTAGCACCTTGAAGATAATTTTAAAGGTGCAAAGAAAACTATAGTTTTGTTTATATTTCACATGCTTAAATTATACTTGTGTTTTACTAAACTTTTAAAAGTTAAAATCTTCTCAAATGTTCTAAGGTGGCTCTCAGTACTCTCTGTGATTTATCTTTCAAGATATGAAGTGACACTTTTTTACCCCTTTTAAACATCTTTTTTTTTTTTTTTTTCAGTTCATTGTTAACTATTATCAAAGGCCACAGAACTTAAGAAATAGTCCCTGGATGTAATACTCCATCTGAGTTCAAGAATTTTGTCATTTAAATAGGCTAACAAGAGATAAGATGTTTATGCCATAGTAAATACTTAACAGCAAAACACATCTGCTGTTAGTCTGTTTGTTAAATTAAGTTAACCACAGTGGTGTTGAAAATATTAGTGCATTTAAAAGCCTGTCACGTACCACTGCTGTTCATGAGTCCTGAGGACACCATGATTGAAATAAGAAGTGACTAGGGGCCAAATTAAGAATTATGGAATGTGGTGAAGGTGAAGAACGCGGAGTCAGACTCTAAAACAAGGACTGCTTCCCATCAGCACATTACCTTCTCAACCGCTTGGTTCTTCCCAAAATATTTTATAACTATTTTTTTTAATCAAAAAGAACTACATGATTCATGAGCTTGTTATCCAATCCCCCACCTACCCGCCATGGCCATTTTGGGAATGCTGCCAGAATAGTTTTTGACTGAAGTTAAGGGGAGTTTTGAGCATTGTGCTAGTGTGATAATTAAAACAAACACACTCAATTACTCCAGAAAGGAACTCATTCTATAGAGCTCAGTGTCTTAAGCAATAGAGGTTGATTTGTATTTATACTAAAACACTAGAGTCTGTAACACTTTTAGATACTTGTGTGAGAATGTTCAACAGTATAATGTTCTTGGAGGAAACTTGGCCATAGATGTAATAGTTCTTGTAGGAATTTACTCATCTCTAAAAACACATATTTTCCATATTTTCATACACTGAAATGATTGTATAGGTTTAAAAAATAGTTCATAATACTAAAAACTAGGAAACAATTTAAGTATCCATCACTAGGAAGTGGTTTAATAAATCATAGCATGCACAGACAATAGGATATTATGAGCTAAATATAAAATTTTATGCTGTAAAATATAATGTCTAAAAGGAAAATAATCAAGTTGCATTAGAGTATTCATTGCAGAATAACTTTTCA
Organism: Dasyprocta punctata; assembly: GCA_004363535.1. NCBI lineage: Eukaryota > Metazoa > Chordata > Mammalia > Rodentia > Dasyproctidae > Dasyprocta > Dasyprocta punctata. Next base: position 47,878 of record RJWM01011715.1, on the reverse strand, counting down.
TTTTAAAAACTGTTCAACTGTGTTAACATAAATACAAGTATTAATCTATATTCTGTATATAAAGGTAAATGTGTATGCCTGAGACTAAAGACTAGAATTTCAGACACCACAATAAAAATATTATATGCACTTTTAAACTTTTATCCTCATCATTTTTGCACCATTTAAATTTTTTGGTAAGTACTTTTATGATCCAAAAAATTAATTTTATTAATTTTTTGAAAAGTAAATTAGAACTTTCATCTACAGAGCAACAAATAAAACCCAATTTCTCTGAGTAGTTGTTGTAAATATTACCAACTTTGAAGACCCAGCTATCTGCACCACTAGTCTACTGCATTCACTTATACCTAGACAGGAGAATCAAAAAAAAAAAAAAAAGCCGGTGGGGGGTGGGGGAGAAAGAGTAGTTAAATACTGGAAACATAGTCTGCTGATTTGGAGAATATCCACTGATAGCCACTGGTTAAAATACATTTCTCACGTAATAAAAAACAACACCTAAGCAGCAATTTCAGTTAACAAGAAACTTCCAAGACCTTTCACTTATCCAACAACCTTCACAACAGCAAGGTGGCCACTTACAAATGGCCAACTACTGGTGCTGAATTAGGGTTTGGAAGGGGGCTATAACTGACAACTTTTCTTTCTGTGATGTGAAATATTCTACAGTGCCTGTAATTTAAAGATCAATCGAGCACAGTTCTGAAATCTCATGGCAGGTGCCTGACCTTCCTCCACAATTCCGCCAAAACTTCAACCTCATTTTTCTGCTGATTCCTTGTGGGATATGGAGCCCCCAAAGCCTGATTTTACTGCTAATTAACAATAATGAACAGGATGACATACTTTTCATTTTAACACCTCTGTCGGGAAAATGTCCAATCAACGAGAGCTATAAGCAATAGATAAATTCCCTTTCTCTCTCCTCATCTGCATACTTAAATACTCAGAGACCCATGCTGCATTTTACTTAAAAAAAAAAATAAAAGTAGGTCAAGTTGTCTGGCTTTTATGCATTCACTTTCCAGCTGGGGAAAAGCTGAATATTGTTACTCCAGCTAGTTTCCAGAGCAAGGTGGGTTATTTTTATATTCATCTCTACATAAGGGAGACATTCTTTGTGGCTGTAATAGTTGAGTCCTACATGTAGCTAAAACTCAAAAAAAAAAAAAAAAAGAACTAATCTCTACTTCCATCCATTAAAGGAATTGGAATGCAAAGCATCAGATGTCGTGTCAGGAAACTACTGTTATTTAGTACATTCATTTTGAGGGCACAGTATTTTCAGCTTTCGCCATGCTTAAAAAATGTCTTAATACAATATACCGTAAATCTCACTGGCTTAAAATTGGTATTTAGATTTTATGATCATTCGGGCTAGCCCCAAACTGTCCTTTGCACTAAAGAAAAATGAGGCTTTGAAGTCATATAGAAGTGGCTCAAATACAGGCAGGTATTTATTAGCTAGGTAATATTGGTCCATTTATTTTAAAATGAAGTTTGCTCATCTGTAAAATTGAGATAATAATTCATACCTCAGTGGATTACTGTGAGTAGTAAGTGAAATATAATTTTATGCACGATGTTTAAATCAATGCATGGCTCATACTAAGCACTCCACACATGCTAAAATGTATTGTTGCATTACTGTTCTTCTTACTAAGGAAATGAATGGGGTAAGTATGATTTACCTACTCATGATAATTAACTGTTAATACCTTGAAGCATTTAATATGTACTAGTTGAAAGTAATTATTAAAAATTTCTAATAAATGGAGAACCAATTTAAGTTACATCATTTAATCAAGTATCAGAGGTTGGTAAAGCAAAAGAAAAAAAAATGATGATCAAATTTTCAAGGGAGCAGATGATGATTATCTCCACATTCCCAACCAATTAGAGTTGATTACCAGAGGAGGGCTTTTGTTTTCATTCTCCATTTGGATACATCTCCTCTGCAAGTGTGCATGTAGATAAATATATCAGATATATTTTTACATTGGTACTCAAAATAGTACAGAAAGCAATGAAGAAGCAAACACAGATTAAACCTCAGAGAACTAATCACCTGTTTGGAATATGTGATTCTGGAAGTGGAACTAGTGATTGGTATAACATGAGAAAGGTTACTTTTCCGTGAAAAAATGGTGCATGTATATAGTGAGTTCATGTCATGATAGGTCTTCCCCTTGGGCCTCAGCTCCCTGTGCCTCCGTGGGTTGCAAATGGGGTCCCAGGAGAGCATCACATGCTTTCACTACTCTCCTCGGGGAGTCTGACTCATCTAGGCTCCTAGGGGAGTCTTCGTGGATGAGCTGCACACCACAGTGAAAGTGGAAAACTACTAGCAAAAAGTCAAGGGAGGCCCCGGCCAAAAGAAAGGGGAGTTCACCTTTTCTCCACTCACCTGGCATGGGTTCTTTCATCAGTAAACATTCACTATTTACAAAGTCCCATGCTATGTAATGTCTGAAATACAGAGACATAAAGATAGATTGTACAAAGTTAATGACTTTGAGGAGCTCACAATTAATGGGCTAGAAAGATACATGAAGAAACAGCTAAGACTGTGATCAGTAAATTAATAGAATTAAGAATGAAGAGCTATGATAGTACCAAGCAGGACACAGTTAGTTTTGCCCTAAGGGACAAAAGAAGGCTTTGCAAATACTTAAAATGCGTGATCCAGTCCTTCAAAAGGAAAAAGGAAAAAAAGAAGTACCAGGCTAGGAAGTAAAGGAGAGTATTTAGGAATAATGGAAAATAAGAATATTCCAAAGAAAGGAATTCTCATGAATGGTATGGAATGATTCTCTCTCTCTCTCTCTCTCTCTCTCTCTCTCTCTCTCTCTCTCTCTCTCTCTCTCTCTCCCTCCCCCTCCCTCTCCGCTGTCTTTAAATTTTGGTATATTTCATTTCAAATACATACATTATAAATGGTAGCTAGCCACAAAAATGCTTGAACCAACTAGTCAGTCAGATAACTTTCTATGTGTTTATTCAACTAGAGAAAATGACTGCATAGCAGGTATCTGGAATGCTCAGTAAACCGTGTGGAATGGGATCTGGCCAAAGCTGGGATATTCCACTTCCTACAACCGCATTACAGAGGAAAGGCGGAGCTACCAGGCGGGCTGCGGCACTCTCCTCTGCACCACGCGAGGCACGAGGACTCAGCAGTCAGACCGGGTGAGGTCACTGCTGGTTTTCAGCTCTCCGTGAGACTTATGCCTCATGTTCTCATTAACCAAATGAGGAATTTTTTTTCCTTTGGAGATTTTAAGCAACAGTAAATTGATTTACAGTTGTAAGATTGTTACTACATTGCATATAACAAACCTTTAATTGTAAACTACACCATGATCATTTTCACCACTAACTGAGGTGCCTACTTTCCGTGACCAGTGTGCCAGTAGAATGAATTGTATCCATTAAATTATGAAATATTTGAGGTCAGAAGCCATGTCTAGTGACCTGAAAGGGGATTGGCACAGAGATTTAAAAAATAAAGGCGTTTATTAAGTACGTGCATTAGAGAGTGAATATGTGTGAGTTCGAATGGAGATAAATGCAGAGACAGGCTGTTCCCCTCTGTGCGCTCACTGCACAACTAGCTAAGGAATACGGCTATTAAATTATCTGCAGTATAGGCCAGTGGCTCTCCACCAGAGCAGGTAAAGTATGGTGCACAAGACATTTGCCTCAAAACAGCAGCTTAGAAAGAGGCGATAAATAAATTGAAAATGTGTTAGAAGTTAACCAAGATTTACATCCCTGAATGATCCAAAGCACAGTAAAGAGTAAGTCAACTTTTGGAGGAGACCGTGCCCTTGATCTGTGTGGCACTGACCTGTTGTTCATCGACACATGGGGTTCAGGTTGGCGAATTCTGGAACCAACAGATTATTTCCACAAATACAGACTGCTCACTAGCAATAGTATGTTAAATTGTCTAAAGGAAATGTGCTTTAAAGGTAGGATTTTGAACAGTTTTAGTAGCTACAGAAGATGGAGGTGGTACTCGGTAGTTTAAAAGACTTCATTGAAGAAGTTCCAAGTTTTGGCAGCTTGGCAGGAGAAAAGAGTGCTTACTAAGGCAAATCTTTGGTGCAGAGCAGATCTGAAGTCATTCTGCACAATATCTTGGGGTCTGCTATGAAGCAATGGTTCAGAAGAGTAGTGGTCATAGAAATAAGCAGAATCTACAGTCAGTGTTTTTTCTAGCTAGGTAATGCCTGGGGCATGTTTCTGCAGCTCTTTTGAAGAGATTCCTGATCTCTAATTTCTTTGTGCTAGCACAGTGGGATAGAAGTTTTCAAGGTCCACCTTGAAAACACTCAGCATTTGGACAGGCTGGAATCTAGATAGGGAAAGAACAACCTATTTTGAATGGGACTTTGAAATACAGAGATCTCAAAAAGAACCATTTTTAGAAGGCAAATACATTTTGCCGAAGTGGAGAAATAAGTAGAAAAGAGTGGAAAATGGATCTGAAAGGTAATGGAGATGAGAATACTGAAGGCATTCACTGCTAGGTATAGTTTTCCTTTTCCTGTACACAGATGGAGGAACCAACATATTTCAGTGCAGGAATAACATAATCAAAGATAGGGCCAGGACATAGCTCATTGGCATAGCACCTGCCTGGCAAGTGTGAGGTCCTGAGTTTGATTTCTGGTTAAAAAAAAAAAAAGTAAACATGATCCAAGATACATCTTAGCAAGTTAACAGGTTCAAAGAAATAATTTAGCAAATTAACCTAAATGAGATGGATTGGATAGTATTCAGACTAGAGAAAGGAGGATATCAGAGAGAATGAGGCAAAAATATAAATGTCTTCCAAGTGATAAGTACATGAACTGAGGATGTACAGGAGGAAAGTATTGTTTTGGTTCTATTTCATTAAATTTCACAATAATGGAACTTCAGAAGAGAAAATATTCTAGAAATCTAGAAATCTGTTCAGAAAGATTAGATGATGCACTATCAGCAACTAGTAAATAAGAAAATACTGAACTTAACTTCAGTAAAATAAATGTGACTGTTGCCAGAATCGAGTTGATTGTGCAAACCCATAGCAAAAAAAGAGAAAGAAAGGAAGAAAGGAAGGAAGGAAAGAAGGAAGGAAGGAAAGAAGGAAGGAAGGAAGGAAGGAGAGGAGAGGAGAGGAGAGGAGAGGAGAGGAAAAAAAGGAAGGGAAAGGAAAGGAAAGGAAAAGAAAGGAAATAAAACAAGGATGTCATGAAAGAAGAATTCTTAGGTATAACTGTGTGATAGTGACTGTCACAAACCAGTCTGCCAGGGTATAACTTTGCACGAAGTCCTCTACAACCTTGTACAGAAAGTACCTCTACAAGGATATTGCCCAGAAACTGTCTGCTCTGCTTGGACACAGCCGCTTTCAATATTAATCACTGTAGCCAGAATTATTGCTTTAAAATATCTGATGTGAGCCACCTTGTTTTTGTCTTTTAAAAACTTTCCCTCCCCTCAACATCTTTGAAACTCCCAGTTTCCTATGGTACATATATTCTCACTTGCAGTATTTTTCTAGCCCCAAATAATCAGTATTCTTGGAGAATCTCTGTCTTTTGAGAAATGTCATCATCATGTCTCACTTTTTCTCCAAAGATAACCATGTTCACGCCACAGAAGTTTGGACAAGATCGTACAACACATGGTGGAAAGCCATTGTTTTAATCTTTTTTCATTTTCACTTCTTTTTTACATTTTCGACAATTGGGCTGTATGCTTTCCAACTGTTTCATGTAGCAAAAGGAAAACAAAACCAGTTAAAATATCTGGTATGTATCATTATATGGCAGCATAAATGCTTATGAAATTATGCATCCTTTTATTAGAAAGAACATTTCAGATAAAACATAATTTCTATTCAAGAAGAGCCTGTAGAAAGTAATGGGTTTCATCTTGTTTGTACAGGTATATCCCTGTATAAAGTTATAGGCTTAAATAGATATTTTGTGACTGCATCTTAGAGCAGGAAAGTGAAATAGTGTGAAATGGACACAGGAAGAGAAAGATGAGAAAGATCTGACAAGTTAGCAACATCGAGAAGTTATTTTGGGACATGTAATTTCATTATAAATATATTATGTTTCTAGTGTATACCTAAATATGCTGATCAAAAGGTATATTTCTAAATAAAGATCAATTAAGAGCTTGGTTTCAAAATAAAGCTTCCGGCCTAGGAAAGTACAAAGAAGAAACACTTAAGGCAAATACGTACAGCAACTCACTAATCAAATTTGAAATGCGTTTTCATGCTCCCGAGATGAAAGGATTTCTAAGAACACACTTCACTCACCCTCTCACCCGCCCCACAAAATTTCCTCTGGTCAGACTAATGCATCCTTTAATATTCACACAGTGAATGAGCCCATATTCATAGTGGTTTTCTTCTATAAATCAGAGGTGTTAAGTAAGCTCCCCTTAATATCACTAGAATAATATGTAAGTAGGAGAAGTTTTCCCAGAAGTGACGGGTTTGATACAATTTCATGATTTATCTGATAAACAAAAAACTTGAAAGTTTTCATTAACACAAATGCATATATTAAGTGTTACTACTTTTTCTATTGTCAAAAGAAATTAGCTAACTTTCTCAGAGTTATATAGAAACTAAATTTGGTCTGTCACTGTATGTTGACTTGAAATGTTGAGGGCTTTGGGAAACCTAAGTCACAACGTTCTTGATATTTAATGAGCTAAATAATTTATTCTTTCAGAAAACATTCATTGAGCACTCAGATTCTAGGATTTGTGTTAATTAATTGCTCCTTACTTCTTGTGTCTGTCATCCCTTCATCTGATAAAACCTTACAATTTCAATAGTAACACCATATAGCTTTCAGCTTAACAGCAGCAGCAATCATATTAATAAAACAAATAAATTCATTGATTAAAACTAGGCTACCTCATTCAAAAGCTATTTTATTCCACGATGTTATATTTTTAACCGACATTAACCAAAATTTAAATGTGATTACATTTTCAAATGATCATTCTGAAGTCAAATGATCATTCTGAAAAATAGGATGATTAACAATGTCAAATATTCAAATTCTCATTAAAGTTATTTGCCAATCAGAACTTAAAACCATCTAGTTGAAATAACATTATACATTTCAGCAATAAAGGAATATATCATAACAGATGCAATCAATTTTCCTGCTTTTTACCTCACTCTACTAAAGATGAAACCAAGATTTTTAAAATGAGACCAATACATAGTTTATACTTGGCCAACTTGGGATACAGAAATTTTCCTGGCAGTTAATGGATAACCAAATTACTAACTTTTAATATAAAATATACTATGTATTATATAAATCAGGTTAATATTTAAATCACTTATATTCAATAAACCAAATTTAAAAACCAATAATTTAAAAATCTACAAGTCTTATTTCACTTTTTTGGGCACTATCGGGGATTGAGCCAAAAGCCTTCATATTGAGCTACTTCTCCAGTTCCCCTTTAATTTTCTCTTTGAGACAGGGTCTATCTAAATTGTGGTAAGTTGCTAAGTTGCCCATGTTGGGCTCAAACTTGCAATCACTCTGTCACAGCCTCCCCAAGTCCTGACTTTAAATTCTGAAAAATCAGAAGAATTCATTTGAGAAAACCAGGATAAACTTCAAGGGTATCTAAATATCCCAAGTCTAAATTTTAGTATTAAGAATAAATCTGCTTCTCTCACTCGTAAGTATCATATTGTGTCTTGATTCCCTTCCCTTGCCTTTTTGCCTTCCTGCTTTCTCTTTTTATCTTTCTCTTTTACTTTTTAATTCCTCTTTCTTGTCTTCCATGCATCCAATGTTCCATGAAGGAATCAGAGATAAAGTTCAGTAGTATAAAACAAAACAAAACCACCAAAATCTGGCCTTGTGTTACATATGATTATACAGCGAATCATGAAAAGAAGTGACTTGTATCATTTGTACATAAAAATAATTTCTTGAGTCACTAATGATTGATTAATTCTAGTAGGCAGTGGGAGGAGGGAAAGAGATACTGTTTTATTTGGGAATATTTGGACCACAATGGGTTCTAGTGGTTGGAACAAGTTTGAGTAGAAGTGACAGACAACAGAGCCTGGGAGTTTTAGGGAGCTAACATCAATTTCCAAGGACAGGCTCGAGGAATAGGTATAACATGATTTCAAATCAAAAATGAGTGTGTAAGACAAACTCTGAATACAAAGTGAACAGCCAGGCAAGACGAGAAGTGGAGACCCAGAAAGAGATACTCACAGGGCAACTGTCAGAAAGGTATTCATGGGAAGGAGAGAGGTTAGGAAATAGTATCAGACTTTGTGCACATGGAGAAAGGCACCAGGAGAATGTTTCAATATGATCATGATATGATTTATACATGTATCAAATCTTCAAAATGAATGTAAAATTTTATGTATTACTAACATAAACCAATTACTATTTTTAAGGAAATCCATGGTCAACAGAGGAGAAGTGGAGGGTGCTGAGATGGTAAAAAAACATGTAGAAAGTCAACTCTTCACTTATGAAAGAACCCTGAGTCCTCGTTTGGTCAGAATTGGAAAGAAATAAATATTCTGGTCCACTTAAAGTTTTTGACCACTTAAAAAACCCAGTAGTTTGAGTAATTTAATAACAGAGCCCTTTATGATTTGAGAATAATCATCTAAGAACCTTTTCTCAGGATAAAAGTGTAATTGGTTATGGGTCAATAAGTAATTTCTTTTAGTAAGGAAAAGCTCATTTTATTTTTTTTTTATTTATTTATTTTTGAAGTGGAAATGCTCCTAAATCACAACTGAGCAAATAGATTGTGAAAGCTGAGATTACTTTAAGCAGCAGGATTCCATATTGCACTAGTTAAGTTTCCTCAACTGATCATTTATTTGTGATAACATAAAAATCCAGATGCTTTCAGTTTTGATTGTTAGGTATTTGCTGAAAGGCAGCTGAAATTAGTTTTCCCAGAGTTCCTATTTCGACAAGTGCATTTTGAATGGAAAATTTACAATGGCTCAATAATGGTTGTGCTGAGGTGTTCTCTTGCTGCTTATTTTTTTTTTTCAAGATTACCAATGAATTTAGTCCCTGTATTCAATGTAAATCCCTCCTCAGCTTGTTGGGAATTTCAAAAGTTCAATGCAAAAGTAAGGTGAAGAAAATAAATTAATTAAAATTTTGACAATTAAAACTTTGTAAATGTCTGTGCTAATGTAGTATTTTGGTGTTTGGTGGTTTTCCTAATTACTCTAGGAGTAATGCCAAAAGGCCAATTTCTAAGAAGAGAGAAGATGTTGACTTAATCACGTATCCTTTGTGCCATGAGTACTGGTAAAGGGAGAACTTATAAGGGCAGATAAAAACAAAACAAATTACATTTACATAATTAAAGATGCAGGAGAAATAACTATATGTAAGCATAGAACGCAGTAGAAGATGGGGAGAATGAAATGCTTCTGAAACTTCCAGAAGTTAAAGATTTCAAACAAAGAACAGTAATTATAAGTACTCTTGAGAGCTTCTCTGTTTCTGTAGTGGTGGGGACTGAATCCAGAGCGCAGAGCATGCTAAGCCAGGGCTCTACCACTGAGCACATCATCAACCCTACAATCTTTGAACATGTGACACTTTTTTCCCAGTTTGTTATTTTGATATACTAGTAAAATATTAAAATCTATCAGTAACTAATGAATGTATTCTTCCTTGCAAGCAATGAAAGGAAATGAGAAGATAAAAGACTTATACTCATTAGTAATTCTTGGAGTGCAGAGAGAGAAGGAAGAGTCCCTCAACTATAAAGTCAATTACAGTAACATTAAAAACGAAAAATACATTTTCATTCATGAGCTGCTATTTGTCTTCTACTATGTGCTGAGTAAATTCTTGTGGGAGGTTGAGAGCTTAGAGAAAAAGGAATGGTCCCAAGATGGCAATGGCAAGAATCCAAGGTATTCTCCTGACACATATCAAATTGAGCACAAAATGACATCTTTTTGCCATTTTCTTTCACATCACAAAATAGCCTTAAGGTTTCCTTCCACTTCATGTAACTTTTGACAATTTTTCTCTCTAGCAAGAAAAGAAATAAGAACACTGTATCCAGATCTTTGGATGTCACCAGCATTACAACCTTCTGCTTCCAGCCAGATGGTATGGTATCTACCGAGCAATGACTTATTTTATTAATTTGGCAAGCTTGTCTAAGGACACTAAAATCACTCCAAATAGTCTCTGGGAATGCAAAAATGGAGAGGAATTCACATTCCAAAAAAACAAAACAAAACAAAAACATTTTTCCTATTGAAAATTGCATGTTACCTGTAATAGGTCTATGGTTTCACCATCTCTAGATGGTATTCATATTTTCTATAGCAAAGGATCGGTTTCTAGAGGAAAACATTTAAGAAGCAAAATTTCTATAGAACAAAGCTAGCAGTTAAAAGTAAATGATGATGATTATTTTAAAAGTACTTACTATATGTAGCTCTAGGTAGTCACCCAAGCCTGAAGAACTGTCCACTCGCACCAAAACAGCTTCTTTCTGCACAGTGCTAAACCCTATAGCCAGTCTGTCTGCTCGCGTACTTGGCCGGTCATTAGGAGGCCACTTATATGTGATCTGTCCACCACCTTTGCTAAAGATATACGTTGTCCCAGCTGTAAAAAAGCAAAACAAAAACAAAAAGCAATTAGTACCAGTACCTCAACACTTTCCCATGATGTATATTGATATATCTGTAAAGTATGGACTTTACACACAGAACTACAGCAAAGCAAATGATAGACTTAATCAAACATGTTCAAGGATGAGGACAGAGTTATTTTAAAAGAAATAGATAAGCAGTTCTGTTTTTAATACACTCATTAAATCTAACAGCAGGCGTTTCAGAACAAACAGCAGATTATGGGTGGTGGTTTTTTTTTTTCCCCATTGAATTGGATGAGCATGGAATATAGTGGGGTTTTATTTCTTTCTGCCAGTTTTTAAGAAATAGTTTAGTAGAAAACACTGACTGGAGGTTTCCCCAAATCAGTAGAAACATATACCAACTTGTTTTTGAAAGAGGTGCAGGTAGACGCGGCCAAGGTCACTCAGCACAGTGGAGCAAATCGCAACAAATACCCCCGGAATCAAAGTTTTGCAGGAAAAGGTTTGTGTATATATGACAGATGATAGGTAATGGATGAAGAGCCATAAGTCCCACTGTTCATGCCAAGAAAATACACAACAGATCCCATCTATAAAAGTGTAGGTCTTATTTAACAAGCAACATCTAGTGGCTGTCAAGCTTTTCAGCATTGTGATAAGAGCTCTCTTCCCCATTGAACACCAGCCTTATGACATTGAGGATAATGCCATTCGCCATGGTCTTATTCTGGGAGTGCTCACATTTTACTTTGACTTATGGTCATTTTACTTTCTAGTAATGATGTCAGTAAACTCTTAATTTAAAAAGAATTCCCTTTTTTCCCAAACAAATGTACTTGGAATCCAACGTATTGAAATCCTACTTCATTTCAGTTCGTATCTCTTTCATTGGCTGAAATAAAAATAATTTTAAGTCCTAATATTTAGAAGATATATGCAATGATTTACATAAAGGAGAAAGGGAGAGTGCTCCCTCTCTCTGGAGGTTACTACATAAATTTTTACTTAGCTCACCTTAGAACAGACCTTAGGGAGAATTTGGAGAGGAGAGGATACCCTATTTGTTATCTACCTACTGCTCGGTTAGTTTTGTAATTCAAGTTGAGTGGATTCTGGGGATGCCCAAATCTAGAGAACTTTTTCTGGGCTTATTTGTGAAGCATTTCTGGAAGAGATCACCACTTGAATTGGTGATTGAGTAAAGCAGATTGGCCACACAATATCAGAGGCCATCATTTAATATACTGAGGACTTGAGTAGAACAAAAAGTGGAGGAAGGTTGGATTTTCCTTTTTCCTCTGCTGAAGCTGGAACATCACATTTCAGGAATCTTGGTTCTCAAGTCATCAGAACCAGTCTAAAATCTACATGATTATCACTCTTCTTCTTAGGCCTTTGAATTATATTGCTGACTTTCCTGGGTCTCTAGTTTGCAAAATATCAATATATGCATGAATATCACTAGATAAATGGATGAATAGATGATAGATAGATATACTATTCCACATTGACTTTGTTTCTCTGGAGAAGCCTAATAGAACTACTACGTACCAAAGTTATGCCATAAAACACCCCATTTTTATGAGAAAATGTTTTCATTTAAAGATATTCTGATGTGTTAAAGCTGTGTGCATAGATACATGTTTTTTTGTTTTTCAGTACTGGGGATCGAACTCACAACCTTGAGGTTGCCAAGCAGGCACTTAAGCCACTGAGCTAAATCCCCAGCCTAGATATATGTTTTGATAATACCTATATACTAAGTTTCTATGAATACCTGTTTGCCAATTCAGTGAAGTTGGTTTACTGTCACATTCACGAGTATTTAATTAAATACCTGATTCACTTGGCGGGGTTTTTGCAAGGATGGTAACCAATCTTTGTTTTTCATCAGCCATTTTCATAGCCTCTTGAAAACCCCCAAAGATATCCACAATATACATGTTATATGTGATGATTAAAAAGCCTTTGGAACATAAACCTGCCCCAAAAGCATGTTTGAGATTACTGAATATAAAAATGATAAAGTAGAACACTGTTAACATTAAATGATACAGAGGCTATGCACCTTTCTGTTAATTTTTACAAATATTTTCTATCAATGTTTTAAAGTAGTTTACATTTCTCATGTGATAGAATTTAAGTCATATTTCAAAGGTCCAGTCAGCATGTAAGTAAGCAAATTAAATGGAGCGCAAACGTATTGTATATTAGAAAAGCCAGAGCATTTCAGAGCCATTGCTACATCATCAAAAGCATAGTCATCATCACATTACTAAGCAAATATTATTTAGTGAATATTTTTTGCTTGGGAATTCTTTTCAGATGATCAAGTATTCAGTGTTTCAGTAAGGCAAATGTCAATACAAGGTGAGATTTCTTTTTTCTTTCTTTTTTTTTTTTTTTGTGGCACCGGGGATTGAACTCACAACCTCGCACCTGCCAGGGCAGGTGCTTAAGCCACTGAGCCAAATTCCCGGCACTGATTTTTTGAGGCAGGGTCGCACTATGTAGCTCAGGCCGGTCTTGCACTCGCGTTGTAGCCCAAGCCGGCCTCGAACTCACAACGCTCCGCCTACCTCAGCCTCCCGAGTGCTGGGATTAAAGGCGTGTGCCACCACGCCAGGCTGAGACTGAGATTTCTTTAAAAGGAGGATGTAGTGATTATCTTTTTTTTTCCTGGTACTGGAAATCGAACTCAGAACCTTGCCCCTGCCAGGCAGGCACTGAATCACTGAGCTACATCTCTCTCTGACCTATAGCAGTTATCTTTAAGTGCTAATACTTAATGACTAACTTATTTTTTCCTTTTAATTAAACTTGTGTTCTAGTAGCTATGTATTTCACATGAAGTAAACAAAATGTTGAAAATTAAGAGATAATACTGAACAAAATAAAATACAAAGTGCATTTAAGAATTCATATGCCTTCTATAACAGTCACCCTAGCAAACAACATTAGTTTGTATTACATAGTGACTTTCAATTTTATATATCATTTTCATGACTCTTTTCATTTCTTCTCTACTTTTATAAAGAAAACAGGATAAACATTACTCCCATGTTGTATCTGAAGAAATTTAGATACAACGATGGACTTCTTACCTAAAGTTACATACTTGGTTAATTGGTTAAGCTGGTACAAACCGAATATCTTGATTCTGTTCCAGTACACATTTTTTTTTTAGTACAGAAGTGTTTCTTCAATAATAAGGAAGTCAGCAAAAGTTAATTGGGTATGTCAGTTTGAATTTATCAAGGCCAACTGTTGTCAAAATCTAATGTCTCATATATATAAAATGACATTTATACTTCTATATACTCCTCTTTCAACTCACAATGCTTTAAAACAAGAAATGAATATGAAATGACAGAACATTTAATATAAGCAGAGTAATATTTAGTTAGGGCACATATCCCAAACTGCTGGAGCTATAAAATATTTCAGTTTCTAGTTATGGAACTTGAGATAATAATTTAAAACTTTATATTTTCAGTAAGATAGTGTCCTCCTAATACAAAGATCTTTTCTTAAGATTTGATGTCAACACCTATTTCAGTCTTTTCAAGTGAATGGTAAGGTTTACTCTTTTGAAATTCTGTGACTTCTTAGCAGAAATTCTCATTTCAAAGAATTTTTAATATAATAACATTAGAGTTTATCTAATCTCTTTTTAACACTGACCATCAATAGTCCTAATATCTACCATATTGTTCATACTCTGTATTTATCTAAGGATCTAATTTTGTATATAAATAGGAAATAATAGTACTGAAAAAGGCATGGAGCTCTTTCCAAAAAAACTAAGAAAGAAAAAGAAAAAATGATTTCCAATTTATATAGGTAATTCTACTCCTTATTCTTTGAAAACATGTTGCATCTCTGCCTTTCTTCATGAAAATTCAACTTACAAAATTGGCTCTTATCTTTTAGGAACCCTCCAAAAAGAACTGGGAGGTTTTTAGGGAGACAAGTGAATTCTCTAAGGTTATTTTATTTGAGGGATATTCAAAGTTACCATGAGAAAGATTCTTTACTGAATGTGGTAGACAATGGTTTAATCATTGAAGGTCTTTGAATAGAGTCATAATTAGATATATTGCTTCCAAAACCAAATCTGGTGGGTTGTGGTAGCATTCGCCTGTAACTCTGGCTACTTACAAAGCTGAGGAAGGAGGAGCATGAGTTTGAGACTAACCTCGTAAACAGAGCAAGGCTTATTTCAAAACAAAACAAAAAACAAAAACCATGACCAAAAACAAGAGAACCTGCCTAAAACCAAATATGATGTTAGTTTGTAAAGGAGATTTACACGAAAGAGAGATAGGAAGATGCTAGCTCAGTTAAAGAGTTATTGCTACAAAATTTAAAACTGAAAGTGATGCACTAAAAACTATGTCTATAAGGGTGGAAATACAAAAGAGAAATTTAAAAAGTTGACATCTGATTTATTGGATAGTGACAGTTGGGGATTTCATGGTGATAGCATGAAACTTTCAGTCAGCACCAGGATTTAGCATGGTGTTTTATATGCAATAAATGCTTAATTAATATTTCTCGAGTGTATAGTTTTTTAGGGGCTTTTTTCGCTGACTTTCTTTTTTGTGGGGGGCGGGTACTAGGAATCAAAATCAGAGTCTTGCACTTGCTTGGCAGGCACTGTAGCGCTAAGCCTAACAGCCAGCCCTGTATAAACACTTTGTCCTTGAATTATGACGTTCAGTCACCTTTCTATTTTCGAACTTCAGCAGCAACATTTTGCTATTGTTTCAACATTGTGTTGTATTTATTTATTTTTTAAAACCTCACTACTCGCTTTGAAGGAAAGTCATTTCCTAACACCTTACAAGCCATCGGGTTTTCAAACTTCCAAGGAACTTCTGAACATAATCTCACACGGAATTTCTTTTCCTATTCTTCTGGAAGATATAGGTGCTTTTCCTCTGCAATTACCGCCTTTCCATCTTTGAGTCTCACAACAGCAAGGGATACTAATTTTTACATGTGCATGTATCAGTTACATTAGAAAGATGTGCTGCTTTTGCACTGTGTTCTTCAGCACTGACACTGTCACCCCTCTTGGATATCTAACCGATGGAAGAAATCAGTTCACACAAATGTTGGAACAATATATTCCGACTCAACGTTTTGTATATGCTTTTTTAGCCTGGAAACCATTTCATAGCAGTTTCAGTGACTTCCACAGTGACCTACTTTTATATATGAATGAATGAATGGATGAATGGATATGAATTTACCAGTGACCTGATCTCAGGATGAGTTCTCCTTAGGCCATTTCGACTACCATCTGAAATTTCAGAGCTTTCTTCACAACTAAATTTTTTAAATAAACACATTGAATGATATTATCAAGCAAAC
This sequence comes from Dasyprocta punctata, assembly GCA_004363535.1. NCBI lineage: Eukaryota > Metazoa > Chordata > Mammalia > Rodentia > Dasyproctidae > Dasyprocta > Dasyprocta punctata. The sequence continues at coordinate 31,831 of RJWM01011715.1, read as the reverse complement.
TGCAATTTCTATTCAATATTTAATAGTTTTAAGAATTTAGTAGGAACATACACAGCTTATTAAATGCTCTTCAACACAAGAATTTTTCTTTAAGAAACTGATGGTATGTTTTTTTTTTTCCACTGGCCCCTGCTGCCTTTAGCGCTAATGCAAATTGATTACTGAATTACTTGCCAGAGACTTTTTAATAAAGTTCACTTACTGCTTGAGGGAGTCTAGCTTCAGAAGGAAGAAGTAAGCATTCGAAGTTCTTAAGGTTATTGGTTGTGGTTATTTTATTTTTAGCTCTAGAACATTTTGCTGCATTCATAGAGTATTCCCTGATCGAAAGGGTTGAAGTCTACCACTTACTTGGTTTTCTTTTCATCCATATAACCTAGAATAAGAGACTCAAGTGTTTTCAAGATTTTGAATTTGATCTTCAACAAAGTTTGTTGTCTCACTGGACAGCATAAATTATGAGTTGAATTGTTTGTAAAGGAATTATTTTCAGAAACTAACATTCTCGAGAGAAAAATAAATTGTGTCCTTAAAGAAAATATATTGTAAGGTGATGTATTACTTACTGTAATCAGTTTCTTAAATAGTATTCATAAAACTGAACATTATTTCAAAATCTCAATAAACTAATTTGATATGAAATTTTATATGTATGATTACATCTATATGTGAAATAACTGTTCTTATTTTGTTCTTATCATTTTTCTACTCCTTTTTAAGATTACCATTTTGAATATCATTACCTCAAATGACAGTTTAAAAATTCAAAATAGATAATGATGCAGCTGAATAGCATTTTTCTGACACAAATTTTTTTGCGGTGATATTTTTTCTTTAATGTACAGTACTATCTACTGGTAAGGGCAGTTTGAAAGTTTCAGGTTTTTTTTTTTTTTAATTTGGGTTTTTTTTTTTTGGTTTCTTTTTTGTTTTTTGTGCTTTGAGACAGGATCTTACTATGTAATTTAGATTGCCCGTAAACTCACTTTGTAGCCCAGGATGGCCTCGAACTCACGGAAATCCTACAGCCTCAGCCTCACCAGTTCTGGGATTACAGGTGTGTGCCACCACACCTTGTTTATTATATGCTCTACATTCTAGCTCGTTTCCACCATTGATTCATATCAGACAACCAAGAGATGGAATGGTTTAGGAACGTTACATACTCTAATTAGTTTTCTGCTAGGGCAGAAAAAAGACTTATTTAGATTAATCCAATTAACATCAATTAATGATTATACAGAGTCATGACTTTGCATGATGCCAGTTAACAAGGATCACATCTCATTTTATGTAGATGGTGTCTATTTGTGTAGTGCACAGACTGTGCAGCTTTAATGTGGTGTTCCTGAACACATATGAAAGGTATGAACAAGGCAAATCATCCATGAATCCATTTACATCCTAAAACATTACTTCAGGTATTAGTGGAGAGCACGCTTGTTTATAGAAGAACACTTTATGCCCATGTAGCACACTCTTTTCATACATGTCAAAATCTGAAAATATACAAATGCATAAGGTATTTATAAACACATAATCCTTTCTAATATATAGCATTTTCATTAAGGCAAATGTATGTGAAAATATATACTATTTATGAATAAATATCTTCCTTAAAGAAAAGTTTTAGGTCAAAAGGCAAAGGGAAATTTATTTTATTGAAGTGTATAATTACTGTTTCAATTATCTTTGAGAGAAATGATTCTTAACCTTATAGAAATCATAATAGCTTTTTGCTGTTCCATTTTCTTGATAGCTTTGTTTGATTGAAATTTCTTATTGAGTAAGCACACTTTATTTTTCATTTTAGAATGGTATCTTGGCTGGGGAAGAGTCGAGCCTCACATAACCCGGCTGACTGGAGAGGAGTCTGCTCTCTGCTTCCAGGCCTTTCAGATCTACGATGAGGTCTGGTGATTTGGCCTGTTTTGAACCCATTGATAGTTTGGAAAATATTAACCGTTAATGTCTAATGAGTTCTCATGGACCCCTGGAGCCTAACAATATCTCTGATTCTCAGAAGGGGTTCAAGAATCTCTGTGATCAACCAAGATTATGACTGGCATTTTGTGGAGCATGTGTATGCAGTAACTCCAGACAGTGCCACTCTGAGGAAATGTCAATGAAAGACAACACTGTATGCTCACAGTTCGTCTCTCCCTGTCTTTTGTAGCTAGCTCTCAATCTAATAATTTTTTTGTTTTTAAAAGTTCAATAAATTTTCTTAATTTTAAGTCTATTATTCTGATAGAACATACAACTTTCCATATATGACAAGCTCCTCATTTTTTCTATCTTGTATATCATGTTTAGATATTTTCATAAACCTTTCATTATTAAGGAATTAGTTGAACTTTTCTGAACATCTCCACTTTGATCTGATGAAGTATAGGGTCCAGGGTCTGAACCATTTCAGTTACATGCCAGTTTCTTTTTCTAATTTGTATTGAGGATTTCCTTCTTCCTTTCTCAAAATTTATAGTTAAAAACCTTCTTATTAATCTTAGTTCATGTTTGTGACATAAAAAGTTTACATTCATTGAGATCATTAGGTTCCTGTACATGTCATATCTTTAATGGAGTAAGGAGATTTAGAAGAGGAGCGAGGGAAGTGTGAGGGAAGAGGGTTAAAAAAAAGAGAGAAAGAAAGAAACAAGTAGTATTCTGTGCAGGCACCCACCCCCCAGGATGATGATACACTGCATGAACTGCAAATATGTACTAATTTAAGAAAAAAAAAAAAAAGAAAAAGAAAAAACTGTTTTGCTAGTCTCTAGCTAGTTGGAATTCCTTTATCACTTATGCCAAATTGGTCTCAACTAATGATAAAGTCTTTAATTTCATTTTCTTTTACTTGTGTTTTTGTGCCTTTTAATGCATTTTTAACATTGAAGGCTCTCTTCTTTCTTGATGATGGTTAAATGTTATCAATTTTTAGATTTAGATTAGTTACTTAATACAGCTAAGACCTCCTATTACTCTGATTCCTTTAGCCTCTTCTAATGTAATGGCCACCTTTCCTATTTTTTACTTTTTTTCTATTTCATATGAAATATTAAGAATTGGGGAAACTATAGTGCTGCATTTCATGAAATAATTCCTATGATCTTGCAAAACCGCAGTAATTTAGAAAGTCAGTGAACTGTGTTTAGTTGTTCCTTTAGTAACTCAACATTTTTGTTTATTTTATCAATTTAAAGATTTTTAACCTTGGTTGAAAACTCTTTCTGCACACAAGGTGATCTTTTTCCTTATGCTTTTTATGAACTTTTCTCCAAAGAGTACTTCTACATAGGCAGAAAATGTTCAGAAATTTTAAATTTAACAATGGCATCTTGACAAGGTTGTAGGAGGAATGAAAACTCCCTTTATTTATAATTGTTTTAATTTTCATCTGACTGCCTCACAAACTTGAAGCAGAAAAAGTGCTATATCCCTGTTACATTGAATGGACAATTAATGGACTGAATGTCTCAAGTTGCCTACAAGATGACATTTGAAGAATTATAGCCTTTCAAGAAAGAACCTTTTATTCATATACTTATGTCATGAGTTAAAAGCTAATCTCTTTAGAAGTTAATTGTATTATTATTCCTGTAGCAATGATCTAGAGTAACCAATAATGGAGTAGACCTGTACATACTGATTGGTTACCTTTCTCAGAAAAGTTCAATTCATTTGGGGAGAATATATTAGCCTTTTCAGAAGTAAAGTGAGGTTGAAATAGGTGTGTTTAGGAAGACAATGGAAGAAAAGAATGTAAGAAGGAAAAGAGCCCTTTATATAAAAATGTTGAATAGTATCGAGAATATTTCTTCTGACAATATCATAGGCAGTTCAAACATTGGAAACTGTATTCCCTGTGTATGTTTTACGTATACAGTATAAAGTATGTTGACACAGCTAAATTTACATCTGATATAACCAGCTTTGCTAATGGATTGAGAGTGGAGTAATAAAGAGTTGCAGCACAGTTTAGATGTAGAGATTGCTAAAGACAGCTCCATGTTTGAATTATCCTTACATTCCATGATGTGATGGACGTCAAGGTTAATTTGCAGTAAACCCATTAGTAGTCATGGCACTGATGTGTTAGTGCTGACCATATAGAAATATGGATTAATAATAAAGGAAACGCATTTCTCCACGTTTCTCTTCATATTGATAAAAAGCTTGCAACCATGATTAGGACATACTGCCACTGCTCATTTAATTCAATTTTGTCATAAAATCAAACTGGTTTCTCTAAAAACAAAAATTTAGAAAGAATGCCAGTTTGCAATTCATTTTATGTAGACTCACACCTTTATTAAATGGTCAAGTGAGATTTTTTTGCTTGTTGGCTTGTTTGTTTGTTTGTTTGTTTTTGCCTTGTGTCATAAATCTTATGCTAGATGCTTTATGGAAGTGAACTAATGCTATTTTTTCATGAAGGTTCCTGTATGATACAATTTACCATTACTTCCATTGTCAATAGTTAGTGAAAGTAAAAGATAGTACAACAGATATATGTGAAAAACTTCTAAGACAAGGAATGAAATACTGAGAAAGTTCATAAAAACTGTGAGGGTAGAGCACCATTCTTTAAAAGGTATTTACTTTGAGCATAGCTCTGAAATTGATTCAACTTTTTTAAAGTTTTCTTTATTGGAATAAAATAATAATTTTTCAATGTTATGTTATATTTTTATAATACACAAATACACACACAAGACAACTATGTTCTCTAAGGTTAATTAAGCATTTACTATACAACAATAACTGGACTAATATGTTACTATGCAGTGTTTGTTCAGTCTTTACAGAAGTTCTGAAGGATAGCGTTGCTATCCACATTTTTTAAAAAATAAATACCCAAGACAGACTAAATCACTTGGTTGAGATCATGTAGCTATTAAATGATGCAGTGAGAATTTGAACTCAGGTCTGACTGAATCCTGAGTTTACATCCTGAATTTCTATAATTCCTTGGCATCAGAAAGTATATCATGTCCTTGATTCAGAAAGATGCATGTAATATGTGTTAGATTTTGAAACTTGAGCAAGATGACTTCATATATTTGATTATAAGAATAATTTTCTACTTGGACAGAGAGAGGAATTTAACAATATAAGAGACCTTGACAAGTCTGATGCAAAGTAGATATTTAACAATAAAACCAGAATGCCTGTTGGGCAGGTAGAAGAGCTCTGCGTGCAGACTGGACAGCTATGTCTTCATTATAGAATCATGCTGAGAGGGAAATCAAACGCACTGCTGCCCACAGAGAAGAGACCGTTCTTTCTGAATACCCCTGGAGAAAGAGGAAACTAAGAAAGGCCCCAGCATTTGGAAAAGAGTAGTGCAATTGTTCTGTATTGTATTGTTTTAGTGAAAAATAAAGAACTATGAGGCATTGTAAGCAGAAAAGATAGCTAATGCATTCTACTTACAAAGCCTTAATATTTACTGAATCTAATAGAAAAAGAAAGAGAATGCATTTAATAAAAATGTGTTGGTGATAAATTATTTTATTCCTTTTTTATCACAAAAGAAATCACTTCTCATCTTTTAAACATTAATCTATGCATAGTGCATAGTGGAACAAGAAATAGTAGCAGCTACACTAATACAAGTAAAATAAACTATATATATATATATATATATATATATATATATATACCTTTCATTTGTTTATTCATTCTGCAACTCATACTCTGTAAAAAAGCTTAGGAAGATGGCAAGAAGTAAAATTCAGCCCACTCTGTGAGATATTAAAACACACATTTTTTAATATGGTTATAGGAAGCAAAATAAACCCAAATAGTACCTGTGAAGTTGTAAAGTTAGGCCTCTTGTGGGTATCCATAAAATTTGAATTTCAAAGATGGGAATGTTTACTCTCTTAAAGATTTTTAGCCAATGAAAGTCATAAACAAGATATAAAGTTTGAAAGTAACTGATTTTTTTAAAGGCTCTCTACGGATATCTTTATGTTTTACCACCTATCTGGAGATGTATAGCTATGTCCGAGGATACTTTTGAAGTTGAAATGATGGAAACATTACAGTGTGGATTGAAGTGGCAAATCAGACTTAAAGCAAGGAAAAGTCAAACCTTTCTTCTTTTGTGTTTGGTTCACAAAATTCTATCTTCTTAGACTAAAATTACAAGGTGGTTTCAGTCTGCACCTCAGATCTTTGAACGCTGGGTTCCCAACCTCAAAAGACCCCCATGTTTGAAATCTAGGACTTTCAAGTTCTAGAGTGCAGCCATGAAAATTGTTGAGGAAGACCTGTAGGGCACAGAACACAGGCCACTAGGAAGCTAAAGAAGGCTTCGAACTTACGCAATCAAATCCAGGGTCATTTAAAAATGTTTAATTCAGTTTAAATTGGTTATTGCATTCAAATGGAGTTTGTAGGCCATCTGTCTTTGAAGTGATTTAAATTAAGTTTTATTGCTCTTATGGGAAAGACAGGCAATTTCTAACTCAGTATAGTCTGCTTACAACCATCAATCACTAATTAGAATTAATTATTAAGACTTCAATGCCTTTTTCTCAAATATTCTGAATCATTTATCAAAGAATGACATGACTTTTTGTTCCTGCTTTGGAATACTAAAGTCACAGTCATATGACTTTTGGGGAGATGCAACTGAACTCATGATGTTAGTCAGATGGTTAACAATAATGCTATCTAAAAGCTACATTTAACCAAGAGAGCAGTATTTTTGGAACAGCAGGCAGTATAAAAGTGCTTTGTGAATATTAACATATTCCAGCAAATTAGTTTGCACTCATTATCATAAGCAATTACTTACTGTTTAGATGCAGCTCGTTTTAAATTGGCAAGCAATTTGCAAGAATTAAAACACAACATAGAGAGCTTTCTGAAAATTCAACAATATCCTCAGACAAGTGATGCTACTAGGCTTACAGACCTTGTATTGCACATGCTTAGCCATAAAACATATTTAGAATTAAAATAGTTCGGGGGAGCTACATGGATGTTTCATGCAAGCTATTTTGCTGGAACACTACTGATAAAATTGTGCATGGGAGGGCACTTTTTTTTAAAAAAGCATGAGGAGAAAGTGAGAAGGTTTTGCATTCTAAAAATGAACTGGCTACAGATTTCACTAAATTCAGGTACCTTAACACCCTGCCGCATTGACCTGAGTTTTTTGGGCTTCCCAGTTTATCCTGTGTGCGAAGTTTTTGATCATTTTCTTTATTCGTCACTGAGGCAGAGATTGCCAATGTACATGAAATCTTTTTACTTACTTTGATAACATAACTCTCGGGGTTAGCAGAATTTACTGGTTAATGTCTCTACTAGAGACTCTATTTTCCATTCTTACTCCCTTTGCAGTTTACAGGAGTCATGGGACTATGTGTTGGGCAAAAGTGATGTGTGATTTCAGGGCAGTCCCTGAAATACAACTGTCTTCTCCCCAGTTCCCTCGTTCTTCTTGTACAGTGATGACAAAAACTGAGTCAGCAGCTCTAGGTTCAGAGATACAAGTCACAGATTGAGAAGAGAACCCTCCTTGGAGACCCTGAGCTATAACTACTATTACAAGAAAAACAATCTTAATGTTGGTCAAACTGGTGTATTTCTGGGTCTTGTTTTTATAGCAAAGACTGTTTACATATCTTTAAAACAAAATGATAAAACATTTTAATTTTTTTTCATTCTTATGAAAGTCAAGTAAATGTGATAGGGAAGCTATCTTTATTTCACAAATTCATAAGAAATAGATAATTTTGGGGGTAAAATTATTTTTCCATGTCACGAAACAATTTTAAATGTTTTTTATCAGAATCTTCTACTGAAGGTAAGTAACAATGTATCATCCTTTTTACAATAAAGTAATGTCAGTCACCCCGGTGGGTTCTAGGGGAGGTCCTTTTCTTCATGGATTAATTCTAGAATTCTTTTCTTCTTTATAAAATCAAAATGGTAAATATTTGCAAAACAATGTAAGGATGTGGTGAGCGGACATACACAAGTCCACTGGTTCCAACAGAGAGCATTTACTTTAGAAATCATCTAACTGTAAACATTTTCTCCAGCACTTTAAGATATAAATTTTCTTGCAATTTATTGCCCAATTTCTTGCACATTTTACAACGTGTGACAAGCTTTTCTCAAAGATCTGGAAACTGGTCCTTTGAAAGGCAATCATGAGGAAAGGCAGTGTCCCTCTCCCTGTCTCCCTAGAAGTAGCTGCCACCTATTTTCCATGAGTTCCCATTAGCAAAGAGAAATGGCAGAATATTGACCACTCCCACCTTCCCTGGCACTCTTCAGGGTTTTTCATTAGTTCACCTCTGAGCATAAAACGGTTCCTGCCTTCTGTTTCAGCAGGGATGAGTCCAATTTCTCTTCCTCGTTCTCTTCCTTGCCTATTTCCTGTTTAACTTGTGGAGTGTAAGTTTCTTTGATATCCATGATTCACCAGTCATACCTTTTTGACCTTTAAGCCTACCAGCCTGGAAAACAGCAATAGTAATCCAGTAATCTATGCAAATGCTTTACTACTGACCTATATCCCCAAACAGGTAAGACTTTCTTCACCTGAATTTCATTATATCACTCTCAGGGGAAAATCCCTCCTTCTACAAAGAAAGTAGACAAAATATTGTCTGAGAAGCTTAGGAGGCATTTCATTTAGAGATATCCATGTGCTGGTAAAAATGTTAAATAACATTTCATAGTCATATTTTGGGGGAAAGTTCACCTAGTGTGAACAGTTAGAGACATGACATCTATAGTAAACCAATGAGTATTTTACCTCCATTTCTTGAGAATAGTCATAGCTTAGATAAATACATAATTATCAATGCAGAATATATTCTATATATTTCACTTTATATTGGTTGTTTATATTGGTTGTTATATTACTTGTTTTTTAAAATAACTTTCTATCTTTAGGAAATGAATTAGTTTTCATATTTCTTTGTTTTTACCTCAACCTAGAATATCAATAGATGCCTAACAGATACAAAGATTGAATGTGGGGAGCAAAATAAAATATGTACTATCTAAAATTATTTTGGTGATATCTTTATTTTCATTTGATGCTTTAGAATTAAATATGTTTGTAGTATGTTTATAACAAATAATTTAAATAGGAGAATACTAAAGTACATTGTCTTAATGCCTGTCAGCAATTTTTCTCAATGGCTTGAAAAGGAGTATAATTTAGAAAATACCTAATATCAAAGTGTTATGTATTGAGAGTACCAAGCGAAAAAAAACTATTAAAGAAACCAAATACCTGATTTTTTTTTATTTTACTTTTTCAAATTTCACATTTGGAATATAACAAAAAGCTTTATTTTCTATTGACATATATGTTACTTTGGATTTAACTTTTGTATATATTCATGTAATCATATATATATACCCACTATTCTTTCAAGCTACATATGTGTTTAAAATAATATATAAAACTCAAAAATAATAAATGCAAGTATGTCTAAAATATATATCAGGGAATAAAATACATTCTCTGATCAAAGAAAGTAAACTGTTGGAGAACTAATACCACATAGGGAACATACAAAGTAAAATAACAAAGCAGAACAAATGAAAACAAAAGACTAACCCCTTTCCCTTGCAGAATAACCCTAAAGAAACCTCATTTAGTTTTCTGCAGATTAAAATTACTTCAAAACCCAAATAAACAATCTTTAAACCAAAGAAAATTTGTAAAGCTGGGAAGTTATTTTTCCTTCTGCAAATAAACAAAATTAATTATAAAGGAGGTATTTAAAAGAATAGAAAAGGAAAACTTTTTCCCACAATATATTACTTCTAAGCAATTTAAAAATGCCACATCAAAAAACTTTCAAGCATTTTTTTATTATTCTGCTATTTTATTTTTAGTTAAATTCAGTTTAGATTTTAAAATCAGGATCTTGCGACACAGTCCATGCTGGTCCCAAACTTCTATTTCTTCTGCCTCTGTCTCCCAAGTGCTGGGGTTACAGCCATGTACCACCACGCTAGGTTTCTTTTGCCATTGTAAGACTCATGAGAAATACTTATTTTCATGTTCATTACCATAAATAGTAAGTGCCATTTCTATTAAATGAACTATATTATACTAAACAGCATAGCCAATTCCACCAGCATGAAATATAACATTCACACTATGTATACCATGATTAGGAAATATGAAATGGAGTCAGTTAGAAATGACAGTTACCATTAAAACCTCATTGGACATTAACCCAACACCTGATGGGAAGTTTTTATGTCTAAACCAAAAGAGGTGAGAGGATGCTGGATAAGAATGCAGGGAAATAAAACAGCAATGTGCCCTGATCAACCATCCTGCAGAAAACAGTTACTATCTCGTCCTCATATTCTTCTCAGGTGATATTCTACATGTCAAAAAATACTAATGTTAAGAAACATGAGGCTTATATTACAATAAGTGAGCCAAGTGGAGTAATTTAATTGGCAAAATGACATGATCATCTTTGAATTTTATCAAGATTACCATGATTCTATATAGAAAATAGGATAGATGGGAAGAAGCTGAGGCAAGAAGCCCCTTGGGAGGTTATTTTCATAAAAAAAGAAGTAAACAATAGTGACTTAAACTAAAATAATTTGACAGTTGGTAGTGATAGAAGTAGACAGATGTGAGAAGCATAAAGGAGATCATGTAAGAACTTTTTAAAGGGAGGGAAAGAGGAGGAATACAAATATTATTCTTAGGTTTTAGACCTGGAAATGGAATTCAAGGTGTGCTGAGATAGAAAACTTCAGGGGAGGCACCAGATGGGTAAGGAATATAGTTTACTTATCTTTGATTCCAGCCACCTTCTTTCATGTGAGAATATTATTTTCTGCTGTCCTATAATACTTAGCATTTCTAAGTATACATGGAAGATGCACTTCAGAATCCTATCAACTGAGCAAGCATGTAAATAGAAAGGGATGTTTAAATGAAAAACTTACTATAAGTTTTCTTGAAATATTTTTGCAAGATCATAATTAATAAACATAGCTAATTTGTATCTCCTCATTGCCTTTAAAGCAGTATCAAAATGAACTATTAAGTTTTTCATATGACCTTTCCATGAAACTCCTATGAAGTGGCTATGGTTGTCATCTGAACACTTGCAGTGTTACCTTTTTTTCTAATAATTTTAAGAAATTGTTTTATGGGAAGTCTTCACAATACTTATTGTCCCAGCATTTCTTTTGCTCTTACTATTGGTTCTCTGAATATTATCATTGGGTTAACTTATTGTGTTGAGTTGATTTCCTGTGCTCATCAAGATTTTATCTCATTTCAGCATGCAGACACTGTAGTAAACAGGTTTGCTGTTTAGCCATTATGCTGCCCGGGTGAGCAAAAGAGTCAAATGTAGTAAGGTGAGTCTAAGATCAAATCCCCACATCTTTAGACGAAGTTCAATGTTCTGCATGTCTTCAACATTCAGTAGGGAAAGAGAAGGAGTGAAGAGCCCATTATTAATGAAAAGTATGCTTTGTACTTTATCATCTCAGCTTCCTGAGTGTATACCCTGTATAATAAATGATTAATGTGATCTGCAGGACTCCTCTGTCTACTAAAAGCTATGAGGCATGGATACTGGTAGCCCATATGTTGCCTTGGGCCAGAGTTAAAAAAAAAAAAAGAAAAGAAAATCTTCTTCTTCTTTAATTTTATCTGTTAAAAATTATATTTCATTTTATGATGGTTACAAGGTATTTGTTTGCTATTTCCTAAAAATATCATATTAAATATTAAATTCTATGACAGTAACAACGTGAATGGTACCAACTTCATAAGTACAACTTGCACAAACATACATGGCATTCATTCATAAGATTTAAAAACCAGTTGAACTTGGTTTAAGAGATAGATTAAATTCATCTTGTGCCCTATTCTACATAATTCAGCCATGTTCTGCAGAGACAGGCAAGTCAAGAGACACAGGAAAGAATAATAGTTCTTACTCAACTACTTTCTTTCATGCATAGCAAACACCAGTATCAAAAGAAATTCAAGTTTTTCCCTGGGAAGGATCCATTTTATGTAGCTGAAATAAGATCAGTTACAAATCTAACTTGGGGAAATGAAACCCCTGAAAAGAGGACAGTATCAGAGGAGTGCTAATAAGTGATGCTTGAAAAACTAAACCATGGCAGTTTAAGCCATATGTGAAGCACAAGTTCCAGTAAGAAAAAAGGAAAAAATACACCTGACCAGAAACAATAATAATAATAAAATGAAAGACACTGAAAATCCTCAGGAGATCTATCTTTTCTGCATGTCTATGACCACTACAAAGCACAGACTCAATTTTGAGGCATGTTAAATTCGGGGGCCATGTGGGAATATATGGTTAATGAATTTTGTACAATCTTTCTTCTTCCGAATTGAAATAAAGAAGGTAAGAACCATCAAAAAGATTAGATAGGTTTCACTGAGTCTTTCTAACATCCTTCCTGCCCCAGATTGGTTTCAGACCACGGTAGAAATAATCAGTCTGCTAATTAAACTATTAACTCTTTCTTCTAATTTGAAAAGCTTTGCTTTGAGCATTGATACTTCAGAAGGAACCCAACCTTTAAAACCACCAAAATGTAGGTTTTCCATAGATAATCAGGGGAGTTAAATACACATTACCCTAGGTCTAATGTGGCCCTGCAACTGAATACACACTCACTAATTCTCTAAATATTTTATGATTTTTCCCAAACATAGCTTAACAAACTAATGCAACAAAGAAAGCCTCCAGGATAAGCCCAGAGAGGTTCATTTCTACAGCAGTTAAATCGAAAGGTGGCAAAGTGAATCTCATCTATGGCTCTTTTGAAGGAAGTAAGATTACTTTCCAGTCAATGGAATTTGAAGTTGATAGAGAATAAAGTGCCTACATGTGGGAAAATATTCTGAAGTCCAGAAGCTGCCAAATACCAAAGCTGCAAGACATAAATATACCCATGGAATAGTAACCCTTTATATTATCGCCTATAATGATGCAGATGTTAAATTTTAAAGCAAACAAAAACAATGAGGGAAATTCTATCCCCAAACTGGTTCATTTAATTTTGAAAAAAATGTTAACTATAAAAATATGCTAAAATAGAAGATCTTATTTGTGATATTAGTGGAATTCTTTATTTCTCTCACCAGATCCATGTGTGCACAATGAACTCATTAATGCATTCTCCTTGTCTGTGCTAAAATGAGTGAAAATAAGTTTGCAAATGAACTCAGTTAAAAAGCCATTAAGCCATGTGGAAGCACTCAACTTCAAATCAGGAAAGTGGATCTGGTCCTAATTCCTGGCCCTGTGACTTTGCCAGCATTAAAGAGCCTAACCAATACTACTCATTTTACTATTCTGAAAATTAGGGGGTTGTTCTAGGTATTCTTCATGGTCACTTCCAATTCTACTCTTTGAGTTTAAAGCTGGGGTTAACTTTGAATCTGATCCCAGTGTACTCTGAGCATGAAGCAGAAGTGGTATTTACCAGTGAGAAATTGTAGCAGATAACATGATATGATTTCTTTGGCAGAATATTTGTTTCTGTCTTATTTTACTTTGATAATTGTACAGAATTTCTGTATTTTTCCTGTATTTTATGGTTGTAAAATAAAATGATATGGTAGAGACTTCATTACACATGATAATTTTATATGATTATGGAAAATTATGACATGGAGAAAACATAAATAGACTATGGGCTATACATTACTAGTAGTTAACATTTTCAATTCCTGAAATCATATACCCTACATTGCTTGTATAGCAGTTCAACCCCAAATCAATACAAGAAAAAAATCTACAGAAATGACAGTATAAAATGAGCCCTGCATTTATTCAAAACTAGTTATGTAATTACTGAGGTCTTCTCATTCTAAAACTATAATTATTGCCATTATACTTTAAAAAAGAGTTGGGTTAAATGATATGAAGCTCAAACCACCTTGGCTGATTTGTTTTGTGAATACACATTAAAATAATTCCCACTCAGAAGAACAGACTCATTCCAAACTGGAATTATTATGAGCTTTGGTAGGTTTCATTGTCACAAATGTGACTCAGACCCCGAAAGGTATTCATTACCCTATTCTAGCAGTTAATCTAAGTTGTGAAAATATGAGAAAAAGTTAAAGAATATTCTCTACAGATGTAGCTGCAGTGGTATCTTATTTTCTACCTTTCTGTTTGAGAAAGATCAATTCAATGGTCCAAAGCTTATTAATTCTTATCCAAAGGTCATCCTGCACATGTTCACCAAAACCAGGGGTATTTGCTTATTTGTTTCTTAATGCACCTATGTTTGGAGTTTGGGCAAAGAATTTAAAACTCTTTGTAGACATCCAGCTAAATCACAGTGCTCATACTCTGGTTAATTAACAGCAACGTTTGAAATGTCATTTAACTTTTCACATCACAGGGTAGAAAACCTTGTTTTTTTCTGTTATGTGATAATACTGTATGCTCATAATACTGTAGCTGAATTTCATCTATTACACTGCATTTTTTCAAGAAACAGTTGGAGGCTCACCAGAAAGATGATGATTATGTTTCACTAGAGAAACACACACACACACACAGAGCAGATGATCTGTCTAGGGCATAATGTTATAATCAAGAAGAATATTTAGGGATCCTTTCAGTGATTTGTCAGGTTTTAAAAGTTTCCCTTCCCATAGTATCTCATATTATAGCAATGAAAATTAATGCATTTATTGTAAAGTGGCACCACACACCCACTCGACAAACACCAAGTGGACAAATTTAGAGCAATTTTCACTACTTGCCTATTGGAGAACTCCAAATGCAATGAATCATTATATACAGGTAGCTATTAGGTCTTCAAACACAATGACTGCTGATTTGGAATATTTATATCTCATATATAACAGATTCAATTACGCTTTATGACTATTTGCATACTGCAGAAACCTTAAGAAGCTAGAAACATTTTTAAATATAGGAACTTAGACTAGAAGAGTGAACTTTTAAATGACGTGGCTACTGAGAATAAAAATAAAGAGATAAAGAGAAAAATAAAGCAAAGAAGAAAACCAAAGACTGGACTAAGAAGTCAGAGCATGCATCCTGCTTGAGATCTCCAAGTTGTCTACGCCTCAGTCTTCACTCCCAATTCAGCTTGTGTAGTAGATGCTGGCTACCTGCAAAGATGTGCAAATATCTATTTATTAGCTATTTGGCTTGGAACCTAACCAGGTTGGGAATCCCAAACCAGGACTGGTCTAGAGATTGCTGTTGTGGTTTGGAGACACATGGTTTAGCGAGCGACAGTGTGTGAAATCAATGGACTGTTACAGCTTTCATCTTTCTCAATTTCAGTGTCATAAGGGGCCTTAAGATTTAGTGTGCCTACTTTATTGAGAGAAGCTTTCAACCTGCTGTATTTCTACTAATGCATCGAAATGGCTTATATAGAAAATGATTACTACTTCATGCAGTTGAACAACTATGCAAACTAAGAGATCGATCAATTAAGGATATACTGATAAATATTCATTTAAATTTTCTCAATAGGTGGCACATGCCTTTAATCCCGGCACTCAGGAGACTGAGGTAGGCGGAGCGTTGTGAGTTTGAGGCCCAGCTTGGGCTATAACACAAGCACAAGATTGGCCTGAGCCTCATAGTGCGACCCTGCCTCAAAAAACTAGGGCTGGGAGTTTGGCTCAGTGGCTTAAGGCGTGAGGTTGTGAGTTCGATCCCCGGTGCCTCAAAAAATAAATAAATAAATAAATTTTCTCAATAATATTTGAATTCACAGTTTTACCTTAAATGAAAGAGATGAACAACCCCTAGTGATTAAAAAAAAGAAAGTAGAAACAAAATAAAGTTAATCACAACCGAACGCACATACACACACACACATACACACACAGAGAAAAACAGAACAGACAATGCTGGAGAACACTTACTATGTCTCTAGAGATCTGTTAATGTTTCATATCCAAGGAAACTAGTCACTCTTTTTCTAAAATAAAGAAGCACTTTCAAAGTAAGAAGCAAGAATAGATAAAGGACAAAACAGTCATTTTAAAAGAAAGTAAGATGCAATCAGGTAGGTGGAGAAACAAGGAAAATATGTCAGGTCTTGCCATCAGCAGGAAGATGTGATCAACAGCAAAACAACACAATAAGATAGCCCATAAAACCTGGAATAATAAATCAACACAAGAGGTTAATGTGTAGAATATGTTATCATATACTCTAGCCTAAGGATAATTTCCAATTTTCTTAAGAGGTATTTTCAAATTTTCTTAAGAGATATTTACAAATCATTAGAAGAACATGATAGATTTATTTCAGTAAAGAGTTAACTTCTAAGGTCTTTGTGTTTTGGAAACAATAAATGAGAAATCCTGGTCACTCTTTTATCAAGATAATACTTCTATTTTTACCAGGACCAACTACTTGTGAGATTAAATTAGAGCCTAAATAAAAAACTGCTATTGAAATCCCCTAATAAAAATGTAGAATAATAAAGTTGAGGTTTTTCCTAAAAAAACAGAGGTCATAGGTGGAAACACACCAGAGAAGGTTGTCTTCCAACCTACATCCTTCTTGCCAAACTCATTCATATCCATAAAGTAGTTTATTTACAAGTAATGAAAGTTAACATCTAAATTTAGAAATAATTTCATTGGTTTAAAAGATGACTATTACTGCTTCGAATGCATAAAAGGGCAGTATTAAATTTAGGTAGGGAAATGATCACTTAAAGATAGAGGTTTAAAGGACCAATTTTGAGTTCACCAAATCTAGGTTTTCCAAGAACCACCCTGAAATGGACAGTTTTATTTCAATATACTTCTAACCAAAGAAAGTAGAAATCAACTCCTACACTTACCACAAAATTAAGAAAGGTGAGAGTAACCAAGTTTAAGGATCTGAGGTGGACATCACCTATAAAAACAACCCCCCAATTTTTTTTTCTAGAAGAACCAAGGAAAAGTTTGGTGTGGGCGTGACAGTAAGAGCAGTGTGGCAAGAAAGAGGGAAAGAAAAAGTTGCCAAAGTACAGGTCAAGATGAACTCTGACCTTGCCTACTTCCCAATCTTTTTTATTTTTCCTCAGTTCTGTTTTGGCTAATAGACCCTTAGCATTCATATGAGTCTGCTGTAGAGAAGGACAGCATCTAGTTGACTGACACACAGTGGAATGTCTGGTATTTAAGAAACCATAAAAAGAACATAACTCCACTGGCTTATGTCAAAATTACTTGAATAAATGAGTATAGAAAACATTACTGGCTCTTCCTTATAGTAGAAAACTGGTGGAATACCCAGCTTAATCTCTGTGTACAGATAACATAGCCACCTAGGGAATTAATTATTTGCTTTGTGAACACCTTATGATCATGTCTCATAAAAGAACTCCCAAAGCAATCTTTTGTACAGGCCTACTGTTATTCTCTTTTTTAGAGGCTAATGTGCTTGGTGAGGTTGTCAGCGAAAAAGAAAAATAATCATCAGTTCTTTCTTCGTTTAACTAGAGAAGCAGATGAATGAAACAGATAGGGAAAGTACATGGAAAAGCAGTTTAAGCATAAATACATTAATCCCATCTCTGGCTTTGTATCTACCTTTGACCAATGGCTAATGGATTTCCTTGTTTCTGTGTCTGCATTTCAAAGAGAGTCAACTGCATTCATATTTTCCCCAGAAATATTATTAAATGTATATGTCCTTAAAAAAAACAGAAAATATAAAGCTCACAAGAAGAGTGATTATAGTGCACATATTTCTGCAACGTAAGAGGGAAACCTTATTACAATAATACTTCAATTGAAAACTGAACCATAAAACATCCTTGCTCATCCCAAAATTGAAAGTAGAAAATACTAAAACTATTAAATAGTTTTACTAATTACTAATTTAATTTTTTCAGAACAGATGTTATGATCTTTTGAGGGATACATGTTGGTTTGTTTTCCTGTTTGGATTAACATGGCCTTGGCAAAACCTGGTATTTGATTAATAAGAAAGACTCAAGAAATATTTACCTAATACCCATAGCATATGACATATTATAGAGAATATTAAAAAAATACAAACTATATGTACAAGAGCTACAGACAGTGCAAGCCAAGTTGAATAATAATCATATAAATAATATTTATATATTAAAACATTATATGACTCAACTTATGTTTCGCATTGGTCACTTTATTTTATTTTATTTTATTTTATTTTATTTTATTTATTTTTTTGGTACCAGGATTGAACTCACAACCTCGCACCTACCAGGCAGGTGCTCACGCCACTGAGCTAAATCCCCAGTCCTATTTTTTGAGACAGGGTCTTACCATGCAGTTCAGGCTGGCCTTGAACTCACTTTGTAGCCCAGGCTGGTCCTGACCTCACAACAGTCCTCCTGCCTCAGCCTCCCAAGTATTAGGATTAAAGACGTGTGCCACCATGCCCAGCTTTGGTCACTTTATTTTATAGACCTTAAACAATGTGACTTTTCAAAATAACACAAACCAATTGGAAGACAGAAATCTGAAGAGGGGGAGGAATAGAAAAATTCTGTGAAAATGGACCTATTCTGACAACAAGGAGATGAGTTGAGACTGAATATGAGAGGAGAGTTATGACTGAAAACCACACTGATACTTAATTTTCGTAAGCATAAATCTTAGTTCCTTAAAGATACAAAAATAAGCTTTCTCATTATTATCTTCCTTAGGTTTAGCACCCCATCAGTGACCTGAAGAGCATTTACTGGATTAATTACTGAGGAGGATTTGTCCTTCGAAATCTCTACCTTCATTATTAACAGGACAGTTTACAAAATAGCTGGGGAGTTCAGGGTGTAGCCTGTAGCTATGGAATATAATTGAGCTCTCAGACTCTGAGTCAATCCCTTCACTTAAGGTTCATTAGCCTGGGTTCCAGTGATCCCAGGGGGTGATTCCTTCCTACTCTGAATTCCCACAGCACCAATCACCCAGACAATGTCTGCAGCACAACTTTAGCACTTTGAATGGCATATAGCCTGTGAGCTTTTTTATCTTCCAATTGGTTCGTGTTATCTTTGTCTTGCCTCCCCATTAAGCTCCAAAGTTCCTTGCAAATAGGCACTATGTCATCAAGACCCTTTATCTAGGACGGTAGCTTCTAGCAAATTACTTGACACGGCATAGGTGCACAGTCAGGGTTCGCTCTGAGCTTCCGAGCTGCCAGTGCTGCTGTGTATTTGCGTCAAAGAAATGATGCCTCATGCCTTGATTTTAACAGATGACACTAAAACAGATGAATAATACCAAGCAGGCTCTGCAACTTCCTATGGTTTGTAACTATCAGATAGAAGACGCTTAACTGAGTAACTGTGGCTGTCTAGATTTGGAACAGCTAGTAAGGATCATCTAGTCCAGGTACCTGACATCAAACACAGAGAAATAGATTCAAGAATGGGAAGAATATCACCTAAGATCACAACTGATAGTTCACAAACAGGAAAACAAATGGTATTTGTGGCGGGGTTAGAGTATGGCATGCACTTACATTTCAACGAAGACAGGAGCACCAGATGTGGGGGTCATATGGACTCCCAGAACTCCACTTAAGAAAAAACAACACTTGTTATTCTACTAAGATTCAGCACAGGTGTGAAATACCCTAAACTCTCTTATTTTCCCTTTATTCTATTATTGCCTCCAGACATTCAGCGAAATAGGGTGTACAAACAGAAAATCATGTATTTAATAGCATGATCCACTCTGAATGACTTAATAAGGTGTTTGATTCTGCTGTTCACTACTAATACTCCAAGTCAAACTTTTATTAGTTTTCTTTATGCCTAAAGTGAAGGAAAAAATTAACAACGTACGTCATTGTTTCCTTTATCTCTTGAATTAGCCTTGAACTGTCTCCTTTGGACTAAAAGGGACAGTGGATGTTCACATGACCACTGGTATTTTCTGTGTGCTTCATCTCTCCTCCTCAGTCTAATTCAACTGGCTCATCTTTTTGGCAGAATACTCTTATCTGAATCCCTTCTTCCTCTTCTCTTTCTTTTCTCATCTTAAATTTTGTATATCACTGCTTTTCCTACGAAATCTTTATTCTATTCTCTTTGTCAGCACAATGTAATGGATGTAGTGTTTGACCAAGAGTCTGACTTGGCTTCTGTGGTCGTCTCCAAGTAGCTGACAATGCAAGCACTGCCTACCAGTAAGACTCAATGGCAGAAAACCTGGGAAAAATTGTTTCATTTCATTCTTTCTCTTTTAACACCCAAATCAACATTCAACTGGTCATATTATTTTTTATTTTTTTAATTTTTTTTACTGCTATGATGCATTTAGAGGATTTTTTAGGGATGGCTATTTCCATAAAATTCTATTCTATTTCCTTCAATCTACTGCAAATGGTGTCTTTTGTCTGTCTAAGCCATCAAATTGTTAAAATATGTTTGGACAAGTTGCAAACCACATGAGAGAAGGAACCTCATTTTACCAAGGTTTTATGGGTCAGATGCTTGGAAGTAAAAAAACTCAGGTTATATTTTTTGACACATAGCTAGATTTCAACAAATACTTATAGACCCTTAGAGAAACCTATCATAAGTACTACATTAATTTTTAATTAATATATTAAATTATGTACATGACTGGCAACCTAAAGTAATTGAAGCTTACATACTCTGATTAAAGATAGTAAACTGAAGATTTTTTTCCTATTTAATTCTTTTTTAGTTCTTATTACATAATTGTTAATGAAAAAAGAACAGAAAAGTCAATTTCAAGACTAGGAAACACCGCCCTATGAAACAGCACCTCTAAGTGCACAGAGAGCTGGACCTCAGTGAAGAACAATTCCAGGAGACTCTGGAGGCACGGGCAGTGCAGTCTGCATTCCTCCAGAGCAGCCCACAGGACCCCAAGGGCCAAGGGCTAGAGGGGGAGACCTGCATTTCAGGTCATACCAGAGAAGTTCCTAACCCAGGGCATGGGTCTGAGTCAGGCAACATCTATGCCAACTATTTTCCTTGAAACATTGTAGATTTAGCAACGTGGTGGTAACCAAAAGACAGAAAGCTCCATAGCCGTTCATGTTGGTCAGCTGCAGAGAAGAAATACTATCCCCACAGTGAAGATCTATGAGGTCAGCTCACTATAGCCCTGCTAAATGTCGGACACCTAGGAGTGGACACTAAGTCACAGTGTATCACCGAGGTTGGAGAGATAGGAGATGAAGGCGCAGCTGTCTGTTCATGTAGTTCACCAGCCCTGTATTATTATGCAGTAAAACATGACTCAGAAAGCAATAGCCCTCACTGAAAAATTGAAGGTAGAAGAAAGTAGTAAATCAGTAAGACAAAAAAGTGGTAAATGATGATTAACCATTAGGAAACGTCTTACACAATTTAGCTAAAAATTGTGAATACTTGTCTATGTGAAATGGAAAGAAAATATGGATTTGCTTAAGAGTTTGAAGAAGAGATGAAGGAACTAAAAATAGACTAAAAAAGAGCAAGAAAAAAAATGAAATGGGACGAAAGTACAGGAGAATTAAGATACACTTTAGCACTTGATTGTTCTTTCAAAATGGGAAATCTATAAATACAGTTTAAGGTTAGATTTTCCCTAAAGGGACTGAAGAGTATAAACTATAAAGAATAAAAGATCATACACTTTCAAGATTTAGAATACATTTGCATGCGAACACACACACACACACACACACACACACATCTACAAAGGAAAAACAAGAAACATATTAGAAAAACATTAAACTAGAATCCCAGATGGGCATGGTGACACATGTCTGCAATCCCAGCACTCGAGGCTGACACAGGAGGACTGTCATGAGTTTGAGGCCAGCCTGGGCTACAGAGTGAATTCAAGGCTGGCTGAGACTATGTAGCAAGACCCTGCCTCAAAAATCCAAAAAGTAAAATAGAATAAAATAAAATAAACTGTAATCCAAGCACTCAAGAGGCTGAAACAGGAAACTGAGGGTCCCAGGCCAACCTGGACTATGCAGCAAAATCTTATTACGAACAAACAACCCTCCACAGTGAACAACAACAACACAAGCCGCAGCAGAAAAAGAAATGAAAGAGAACAGCTTAATGGAAGAAAAACCACTGATTTCTATAGTAAGTACACGTATTTTACCACCATTAAGAAAAAAAGATCACAATCCATTTGAAAACTGGGCAAAAGATTTACACAGGCATTTCAGCAATTTAAGAAATTAAAGGAACACTTCAAAAACAATAAAACAAATGTCCTTAAACATAAAAAAAAGTTCAAATATACCATATTTTAAAAAATGAAGTTAATATTGGGATCCACTGGTAGCTACCAAAAAGTTAGCCTGATAGATAGGGAACTAGGAAACACTCTCCTAGCCTTCGAAGTAATAAAAGTTTTGATATCAACACACTGAGGGAGATTTGACAGTATATCAAAACGGAAAATGTACAAGTCCCAAGTAGTTACATTACTAAGCCATTCTCATACGAATACTCTGACATATAGTTAGGGAAGGTAATCAATTTAATTAAATCACTTCTGAATTAGACTTTGCTCCTAAGTATTTCTACACAGTTGCCATTTACCTTTTTTACTCACTTTCTTTGATTTCTCTACTTCTTAACCCAAAAGTCACGCACAATTTTCTAGCACTATTCCTCCCAAAGGTGGGTAGTCAAAGATTTGGATTGTTTTATGTTTTATGGAAGACTGCTTTGATAAATCAGATATTTAATATAAAAATACCATTTTATTACTCTTTATTAAATTTAAATTTGGACTTCTATAAATTCACCATGTTAACTATGCCTGAAGAACAAGACCTGGAGGTAGGAAAACATTTATAAATTGTAAGGAAAAATATAAGTAAGGCGATATCAGTAATAATTATTTGCAGAACTTAAGTTCTATGCTAACATCACTTGATATTAACATTTAATAGAGAATATTGGGAAGTATTAATAAGAAATAAAGATACAAAAAGGAAAACTAAAATCTCTTAAGGTAGACATGATCTATCAATACAAATTTTATCACAAATTTTTAAACATACTGCCTCCATTTTGTTAATCATTAAAATGAATATACATTATTATATTACTCCATCTAATGATCAACAAACAATAATCAAAAATGCCTTTCAATTCCTTACAAAAAATCAAAAATCATATTTAGAAGTCCATATTGCTTAAAAACAGTCAAGAAACCTGCGGTCTAACTCTGTATAAGTGAACTATGTCAAAGTATAAAAACAGGCTTTCACGCAACAGAGTTTTTCCTTTGTATACTTACTCTGGGTAGAAGTGTGACATATGTTACAAAACTGATGCCAAAGAGCTTGGAAATTTTCATATGCCTTGAATGACAAGGTACTAAGTACAGTTTCTAGAAAAGGGAGTGAACAAAATAAAAACCCATTCTTTCAAACACTGGTAATATCATTACTCCATCTATTCCTCGAGAGGTCCTAAGTAATTGGAAATGAAGCCACTGGGCAACGAAGTTATATTTTACAATTAATTATCAAATATAGATGTCAAAATAGTGACTAAAGGGAATTGTTTGAATGGAAAATGAATGAGCAATCACAGAGTAAACTGAGTCTACTTGTCTAAGCCTCATGTTACCAACTAGAGGGATGATTATTGCAGAAAGAAGGTATAGCTTATTAAAATTCTTGAAAATCAATAAAGATTTGCAGACTGTAACTTCAACAAAGATGTCATCTGTCAAACATTTAGTCTTGGCTTATTCAGCACATGCACTGGATCTCTAAAAATATTAAAGATAAATATTCGCATTGAAATCCAGCTGTAGCATCTTTTAGAACTCTATTAGTTTTCAATATTCGAAATTTCAGGCAGAATAAATTTATGTATGGTATAAATGTATCTTCACTTATAAGATCATGGGAGACTTAATTTATCTTTCCCTGGAACAACACTTTATGGCATTAACTAATTATTACGCCATCGAGTGCCTCCTCATTTATTAAATCTTCCTATGACTGCTTCATGTTGTTGGAATTTATTCCTTACGTCTTGGTAAACATGAAAACTTTGTTCCAAATACAGCTCCTTTGAACAAAAGAAAACCACTCAATCCTAGTCTCTTGAGTCTTTATGGCTAATTAGCAATGGAATGTACTAAACTTTGCTGCACAGTAGGGTCAAAGGTCATGTTTCTTTAATGGGCCCCACTTGCTGCAGAAAGAACTGATTGCTCGGTTACTGTTTACCATGATGGTAGTAATAACCATATTACTGCCCATTACTACACTGCATAAAAGCACATTCTGCAAATTCAATCAGAATTCTAAGCTGCAAAATGGAAACATTTGGGGGAAGATGGTCCTATGTATTCCAGCAGTACTTGTGCAACAGTCAAAAGGTGAGACACGCAAGGGAGCAGAAAGAAAGAAAAAAAAAAGACTCCTTGATGGCTGTTTTGATTCGAAGGCCTGGTATTTATTTGCAGCTTTTGATACCCTCACAGACAATCCCTTCACCTGACCAAAACCACAGAGTTGTTTAAAAAAGGAAAAATAAAAGGCCTAATCCTTGTATTCAGAAGGTACATGTAGGCAAGGAGCCACATGAGAATAGAGCTTGTCATTGAGGGGGCTTCTGACTTTTTCACTGGAAGATAAAACAAATCCTGACGTGTTACTCTACTCTGCTGCCTGAAGGCTTCCAGAAAGCAGGGACAGTCTGTCCTGCTTGGCCAAGAGGAGCCCATAAAATTTTAAATCTTTAATTTTATTTTTAAAGCCAGGAGGTTAAAAAGCAGCAATATTAAAGCCATCTTTGTATTGAGTACCAAACTCAAAACAAAAGTCAGTAGATACACATTCACTGTTTAGAAAGATATTCTCAGGCTAGTTGGGAATGGAAATGATTTTATCTCACATCCAGAAAAACACAAAATGGCTTTAAACCCACAGTGCTGTGTGTATGTTTAACACCAGCCCCAAAGGCAAATGCATTTCCCGGTTAGATTTGAGGGGAATGCACTCATCCTTATTTTTCTGTCTTGAAGCACTTGTCAACTAGCTTCACATCTTTCCATACATTCCTCCATAATCAGAAATATGTTATCACACTGTTAGGGGTAAAAGAAGCAAAATGTTCTGGCTGGCAAGGAAATTACCAGAGCTATTAATATAATGCTTATTTCACAGAATCTCTCATGTGCCACAAGACATCATATAGTACAGGTCAAATGCATTGCTCATGGATAGCATTTTCTTTTTTAAAAAAATATATATTCCAATACAATTTAATATGAATTCAAAGGATCACCATGCACCACTGTATTTTTTGAGTAGAAATTACAGGGCTTTGTATTATTCACTATCAAGCAGCTTACTTAAGTACAGAGGCACTTAGTTTACCTTGTCATAAAAAAAAAAAAAAATCTACAAAAGTTTCAAAGCTAACAGTAAAAAACAACACGTTCCTGAGCAAAAGACAGCTCTGTGTTCAAAATAGTATGTTGGGGGCCAGGGATTTAGTTCAGCGGCATAAGTGCCTGACTGGTAAGCACAAGGTCGTGAGTTTGATCCCCAGTACCAAATAATGAAAACAAAACAAAACAGTGTGTTGTGCTGGTGTGGCCTTCCATTAGGAGCGTGGTGAAATATCACGAGCAGGCTGAGGTAAGCAACAGGTGAAGCCTTCTTGGGATAATTCTAATAAGAAATTATTTAAAATACAGATGAACTTACTGATGGCTCAGTGACCTGAAAAGCTCAGGAGAAGAATCTGGAAGTAGAATTCTAAATACAAAAGAAGTGCCTTCCTCATATAAGAATTTCTACAATTAAAACTCTCATGCCGATCCAGTTATTCAGTAAACCATTTATTCACCCTGTCTACCAAATTGAAATTTATCTGTCCCTATTTTACGCCACCTTAAGGTTTAAAAGAATATGTGCTCAAAGAAGTAGTCTGTTATCTGTGGCATCATTTGTCAGAGGCTATCAGCTAACACGTTCCTCTTAGCTGGGAACCACTCTTCAAATCATCAGCCTGTCCAAAATAGAAGTGATGGTGTTGGTATTACTGTTCATACCTCAGCAAACAAATAAGCCATCAGTTGCTTGTCAGATGATACATTCACCCATACAACTGTATTAAGGTATTGGTCTTCATCAAATGATGTGGGTGTCATCATTTTATATTTAATGGAAAAACTTATATATAACAGGAAAACTACCAATTTGAAAGCTACAATATGTATTCATACAATATGTGTTTTGACAATGATTAGCACTCCATATAACATGTTAACAAATTGCATTTGATATTAGTAAGAAAGTTTAAAAAATACTAAATGCATTTGGCCTCATTTTGTACCAAAACTTAACTGTTTTTGTTGCTGGACCCTGGATTAAAATGACCAGCAAAATCATTCCTGGTTGTACAAATTACCAATAAGATAGTGATTCATTCATCAAAACTTTATATCATTACTTGAAACAATTCTGAAGAAGCTTTATACGTAAATCAAACTGAAAATGTGTTCTGCCATTTTATTAAAGACTGACATAAATAGTGCTTATTTATAAACTTGGAAAGATAAAATATTTGCTCTGTAGCCCTTAATGTTGACAACATGCCAAAAATCATTTTCAAATTAGTAGAGATAATAAAATATTAAGTGATTCATAAATCACTACAGAAAACATAAACGTTGAAAGAAGTCATTATTGACTTGAAACAGACCTGAAAATATCACTATTTCAAATGAAAAAAGTAAATTATAATGGCAGTAATGTTAAGCCACTTAATTTAATTTAAATGTTTATTTATATTGTAATTCTAGTTCAAATTTCCCTCTCATTGTGAAAAAGCTAAGTTTACAATACGGCAGATATTTAAAAAGTTAATTGTTTGTTTTACAAAGTGTATTATTAGTTTACAAAATGATTTTTAATAAGATTGCTTTGAATATGTATTGTAAGTGAAAAATCTCCTGAGAATTTCGCCTACTGTCTATCAGAAGAGGCCAACTCTCCATGTAGCTTTGTGGATAAAGACGTGAATAAGGATGAAACTTGACCTTTAGAGTCCAAGAGGGGGAAACAGAATACAACCTTTATCACTTATCGGTCATATGATTTCTAACTGTGCTTACTCTGTTAGCACCTGAGTCTCCTCATCTGTAAAATGGAGACAATAAATAGCTATCATGCAGAAAACTGTGAGGATTTCCTAAGGCAACTATGAGATTTGATAGTTAGCTAATAATTGGCAACAACTTTGCAAATATTATATCAGGAATAACATTATAATTCAGGCTCTAGAAGACCTTCTAGTCAGTAATGTAAGGTCTCTAACCCAGTATTTTCCCAAGTCCCAAGTGGA
Source organism: Dasyprocta punctata (assembly GCA_004363535.1). Lineage (NCBI taxonomy): Eukaryota > Metazoa > Chordata > Mammalia > Rodentia > Dasyproctidae > Dasyprocta > Dasyprocta punctata. The sequence continues at coordinate 4,453 of RJWM01011715.1, read as the reverse complement.
CATGAGATGTTTTCACAGAGCTTTCACTCTGGGAAAAATATCATTTAAAAAAGCAAGGTAATTTTTTTGTTTGTGTGTTTTGCTTTGGTTTGATTTTTGTTTAACTGTTACTGTTGCTGTTTTTAAATACTAGTGATTTGGAGCCCATTTTGAACAAGCACAGTTTAGAGTTTTAAAAAGTATATTTTGGAGGCTGTGTCAAAAAAGGGCTGAGGTAAAGTACATTTTCACTATTTTGTATTAAAAATCTGTAACAGTGAACAACAGCATAACATCAAAGCTTTGCTCTGTGCCTTGGGTTTGGAACAACAGTGTGTCCTCCTGAAAATGTGTCCTCCTGAGAGCTGGGAGTGAAAAATGACACTCTGTTTGGAACCAAAGCCCACCTCTGCACAGTCACAATAAAATCTCTGAACTTTTCTGTGAGACTTCTGAGGAACATGTGAGACGATACCTGGAAAGTATTTGGTGCCATAAAGCAAATATTGATAAATACCATATAAATTTGGGATACTGTCATTATTAATGATGAAAATATGCTTCCAATGCTGCCCTAACAAAACAATATGCCCCGTTTCACTAATAGGGGCTTTGGGAACATAATATCTTTTCTAACAAACCCAGGAATTCAGGTAAGAATCAGAAAAATGAGATCTATTCATCTCTCATTCATTAGTTGATGCAATTGCTTAGAATCTAAATTTCAATAATGGTTTACAAGTTTTGGTAGTTATGAAACATACAGTTTTGCTGGGTGTGGTGGTGTACACCTATAATCCCAGCACTCGGGAGGTTGAGGCACGAAGATTGTCACAAGTTTGAGGCCAGGATGTGCTACATAGTGAGTTCAAGGCCAACCTGGGCTACATAGACAGCTCAAGGCCACCCTGCACTAAGTAGCGAGACCCTGTCTTAAAAAAAAACAGAAAAATCATATAGTTGCTATGATTTATATCAGATGTCCCCTCCAAAGCCTCATGGACTCACAGGTGGATATTTCTGGAAGAGACTGAATAAGGAGGATGTGATGCTCATCTGTGAATTACTCCACTGAGAAGTTTCTAGCTGAATATATTGGGAAATAAAGCATGGTTGAAGGAGGTGGGTCACTGGAGAAGTGGCCTGGGAAGTGTATCTTTCTCTCTCCCCCCTTGACCTCTCTGTGCTTCCTGCTGCCAAGCCACAAACTGTTTCTCCTTGGTCATGCTGCCCATCCATGGAGTCAGCCAACTATGGACTGAAACCTCTAAAACTGTGAGCCAAAATAAATGCTTCCTTCTGTAAGCTGTGGATGTTGGGTACATGTCCCACTGATGAAAAAAGTGATTGAGACAACAGTAAATGGTTTTGATTAACAGTAACAGACTCTCCTAAATGTCATCATCCTCAAAATAAACATTTCAGTAAGACAGAGCGTTAAACTCTTGTCTAAAGAAAAATATTTATTATTTTGAGCAATTAATTTCAGTGATATAAAATTAAGCATTTACCAAAAGCAAAGTTTGCAGATACTGATATATTTAATCAAAATATTTTACAGTTTTTACTTTTTAGCATTTTTATAGTCTTTGCTCTCCATTATCTATTAACATTTTGCAGCATTAGTGAGTATCAGGTAGAAGTTGTACCTGAAAAGATAGGTAGGGCCCTTGTCATAAAGAGCTTTATATGCCTTGCTAAAAATTTTAAAATTTACTACTTAATTGATGGGGTTTCAGTGGGAAGTTTTAAGCCAAAGACAGAAAGAAGTATATTCAATCTTAGGCAGATTACTCAGGCAACAATGCAGCATATTTTAAAGAATTAACGACAGTTCCCAACGAAGATGCAACTATAAGTTTCACATAAATGGTATAATTTTGGTCATACTGTTGAGATTCTATTTTTACACTGACTCTTTTCATAATGTGAAATCAGATAAATTATTTGAAGGTATGAAACAATTCCAAAATAAAAACCAAGTTAAAATTTTTTTTACCAAAACTTAATGACTAACTGTAGCAGCAAAATAATTTTGAGTGTATGAGGTGAATAGAGATATGAGAATCAGGGGAATTTACTAATTAATATTATCAACCATCGTCTCGCTTTGAAGTCAGTGAGTAATCAAATAAACATCTTCTTTGGCATAAGTTAAGCAAAATAGATTTTTTAAATCACAGTTACTTGCTTTAACTCTTTGAATTATGGATTACCTATACAGGAGGAATTATAATATAGCCCTCTCCTGTCTCTCTATGTTTCTGACATCTCTAAGCTGTGTAAGGGAAGAGACAAAGTGGGTGTACCTTCTTCACACTGTCACAAACAGCCTGGCACATGACCCCAGTAAAATGAGTGAGGAGAGGAAAGAATTCTCAAGGTAGATGATGAATGTGAAATTGCTCTGTAAATCTTAAACTATAGAAGAATGTTAGTTATTGTCATTGCTTTTGATTAACATACCCTATAAATGTTACCAAGCTTTTTTCAAATAGCCAGAGTTATTATGATGCTCTGAAGAGAAAATAGTTTTTTTTTCAATAAAATAAAGAGCTCTCATCTCTCAAGATGCAGCTTAGTAAAGAATTTTTATGAAAATAGTTAAAGAATGCATCAGAGTTCTTAAAAATTAGTCACCTTGTTATCTTAAGTATCTTTCTTATTTGAAGTGAAAATTGGGCATGCCAAAATGAATCAATAACTTCCTTTCCTAGAAAAGAATTTTAAGGCTTCAATTGGAACATTGGACATCCACTTATAAAAGAATGAAGAATGCACTGACAACAAACATCTGGGGGAGTCACGCCTCAAACAGAAGTATGTTAGGAGCCCTATCGATGTGATTATTTTTGCTTAGCTTATCTAAGTGGTGTTTCTTTTTTTCCTTTTCTGCCACAAATTTCAATCTGCAACCCAGTATTTATGATTTAATAAATCCTTTGGTTGTAATACATACATTTTCCATCTAAATGGCTTCTGCATCCCAGCAGACATTGCCTCTGGCTCCTAATACTACTGCCTGACTCTGTGTCTTTTCTCATCAGAAACTCCAGGCTTATTTTTCTCAGTGTTGATGTGAAAAACCCTAGGAAAATGTCTCTCTGTCTTCCCTTTCTCTGTGAAGTCCCTGAATACAGGAAATGCTTACATCCACCTTCTCTCCCCACACCAACAATGGCACAAGACTTGTCTAAGTGATGGGACTCCAGGCTTTCAAAATGCTGACCTTCCATTGCACGTTCCATGCTTATAATCCCACTACTCTAGAAGGCCGAGACAGAAGGACTGCCAATTATAGCTGAAATTGGGCAACCAAGTGACTTAGGAAGAACGTGTCTCATAATAAAGGAACAGGCTGAAGGTGTAGCTCGTGTGAAGGCTTTGGGTTCAATCCCTAGCACAAAAAACAAACAAACAAACAACAAAAAACAATGGTGAGAGAGCTTCTTCTTGGAAGTTATGGTGATGATCACAACTATGTTCTAGTTACCTTGGAGGCTTCTCAATTGACAGCCTTAAATGAAGGCCAATAGTACCATCTCAGCTGATTAAAGGCAGTATTTCTCCCCATGCCTCCAGCCGGTGCCTGTGCTAACCCACCATAGAGAGTCGCTTCCCTATCACTTCTGCCCTCTGTGCCATGGGAATGTCCACCCACCACTGGAACACAGCCCAGTCATGCTCCTCCACGGATTGGGGCCAGTGCTGTCCTCACCTGCGTGGGGGTCTCCCATCCTCAAGTCTTCTATGATATGAAGGATTTAAAATTACTGTGCATTTTAGGTCGTTTTAAAGACTGTATCTCACAATGTCCTAGACACTCCGTAAGCAAGACTACATCTTTTTCTCTGTGATAGCCTCAGGGTCTAACGGGGCACCTGCCACAGGCTACACTGCAGTTAGTAAATGCCTTCTCTTTTTGTGACCCTTCCTCGCCAGCTCAATTCCAGCCTCTTCTCCACTTAATATAGGAAAGTCTATGAGGTAAGACAGGAGATTGCTTTTGTTATTTTCAAACCAAGTATGAGGTATATATTTTTTATATTTTTTAAAAAAGACACAGGTAATAATTTAAATGTTTCAGTGTGCAAAATATCTTTAAGAAAAAAATTTCATAAAATTCCACTTTCCAAGATGTTTCTTTAAATTTGGAGTCCTCTGAATTTGCATATCTCCCACTGGGGCATTATTTGATATATTAGAATTCTACTTAAATCCTTTTTCTATAGAAAGACTCATATGAAAAGTGTTTCAAAATATCATTGCAACACACCTTTCAATAAATGCAGTTTCACTTGACATATTATAAAAATTCTCATCTGGAAAAAAAAGCCTGAAAAATAGCAATGAATAATAGAATGGAAATACTCTTAACTTGGAATTACTGGGGAGAGTAACAGAAAATAGAAAACAAAACAAAATGCAACACAGGAAGAGCAACACAGAAAAATATTTTAAGGTATGAATGATC
>RJWM01011714.1:0-58635 GCA_004363535.1 Dasyprocta punctata | reverse complement strand
CTCTGTCTTTCTGGCAGACTACAGAACTTATTGAGGCCATAATCAAAGGCAGACTACGATTGCTGTCATGTCAAGAACGCTGCCGTCGGGAAAAGCGACATGATTTCATGGCTAATGATTCACTCCCTAATATCAGTGTGGGCTGCAGTGAGGATAACCAAGTTGAGCTGTCTTAGATCAAATGATTCAATTAGGCCAGCTGTCCCTATTTGTCATGGCTCAACTCGTTTTCAAATTACCTTTCCAAAGTGCATACGTGCCTTAGCATAGAAGTTAACAGCTCAACTGTTTTACAAAAAATGGATACTTAGGCATGATTAGAAAAAAAGCCTCCTTTTTCTTTTTCAACCATGCAGCTTCTCCCCATTCTTCAGGGCTTTTCCCATGGGAAACGTATGCTTTTTCTCACCTTTCCCTGCAGCATTCCCATGAACTCTCATTCCTATGGTTTTGCCTTTTGGGGTATTGGTTGGCTAGAAATTAATTCTAAAGAAAAACTTTGGTTCAGGGATCTCTAAACTGCTAAGGGAAGTAATGCTAAGGTTAAGATGTTTTTCAGACTTCTATCTCTGCATTGGCAGTTGAGCAAGTTTTAGGTCAGGGAGACAATCTTTGAGATGAGAAGTGTTAGTACAAAACTCTTGAGACCAAGAGGTCTCTGAAACAAAAATGTTTACTGAACTGTTCCAGATACTAACCAAAACCAGGGCAAATTCACAAGGTCCTAAAACTACCAGTGTCAGGGCTATGTGACAGTGGCAAAATGTGCACTGGATCAGAGCTGAGAAAGCATTGGAAAAAAAGAAAAAGAAGAAATAAGTTGTCTGCATTGACCCTAACCTTGGCTACAGATAATAGGGGAAGGATTGTGAGTTGGAAAAAGTTTTAGGATAGGAGGGCTGTTCTAAAGGAGAAATAATTTTTGCTTTTGAACTGATGGAATTTGTAAACAGAACACAGTGGTGACTATGACATTATGATGAGATTTGACTTAGGTTCTAATATTCATTCAAGAATACAACATGATCTTTTGTTCTTTTGGCCTGTAACATGTTGACTGATTTGTCTTCCCTTCCTTCCTCCAATCCTTATTAAATTTATATATCTTAAATTTTTTCTTTTATTAGAAATAAGTTGGTGCTTCAATGTGGTCTCATTTTCCTTATCTGTACAGTAAGGAGATTGGGCCTAGACATACTTACTGAGATTCCTTCCCACTCCAAGTCCCATGGAAAGTTCACTCTGTCCTATTTCTTGAGCTCATTCTGAATTGTGACTGCGAAGGCTCTGAGGAAGGCTCTGAGGCCTTTACCACTCAGCCCCTGCTCTGTTGTGGCTCACAGTTTTCTTTTGACAGCAACTTTTCTACTAATTTCTATGTCCCCTTAAGTAGGGGAAAACCTGCCTACAGACATAATTAGCCTAATTCCCCACTAGCAGGGGGTTACTGAAGGCAGGTGATGCTGTGCTGCCATGACATACCAAATCCTAAAATAATCCCCCTCCAGGAGATCTAGCCTCTCAAACAGGACACTGGCAGTTGATCTCCTTTCCTCTCTCCTTCCCTGGCCTCCTTTCTCCACCTTAGCCTGAAGATTCCACTCCTGGGTGTACTGGCACCTCCTGACCTGACAGCAGCAGTGAGTGGACTCTGGGAATTTGAGGAGGCCTCCCTGATGTGATGGGTGCAGTACAATACCCTCATTGCTCTCCATCCCAGGCATTATGACACCAGGAGGTCCTGACTCCCAGGGCTGTACCCATCACTAGATTGTTAATGTTGCCGCTTCATTGCAGAGAGAAGCAGCCAGGAAGCTCCCTCACTCTGCTTGCTGGGAAGGAGTCTGGGAATGACACTATAAATGGAACACCCCTCTCTCCATCAAAGTCTTGTTATAAATTTTTATGCTATGTTATACTTTTTATGTCTTAGCCCTAAAAAGTTGTCTAGGAGGAGAAAATGCACAAAAGCAGTAAAATTGATTAACACTAAACAAGGGAGCATGGCCCAATCTCTTCTTCCACAACTATTATTTGTAAGGGGTACCCATGAAGCTTGTTTAGCCACGGTAAATCCAGAATGTCATAACTAATTTGTGCCTTGAACACACAGGTGCTGACACAAATCAAGTCATACTGACCACATTCTCATCTTTTGGGGGTGCACTGTGAGCTTTCATTCCACCAGGAAGCATTGCCTGATTCCCTGTCTCCATGGGTCTGGGCACAGTGTACCTTCCATCTGCTCCCTTTGCACTTCAAACATTTCCTATCATAGCACTAACATCCAATCTCTGGTTTGTTTGCTTACTCATCTGCCTCTTGCAGATTTTGAGTCCAAGGACTTTCTTTGATCACTTCTGTACCTCCAGAGCATCTGACAGCCAATCCACCCTCAATTAGTATTTACTGAATGAGTGAACAAGTGAATGGGTTCCAGTTCTGAACCAGAAAGCTGCACCAAGGCTGGGAGAGGATGCGGCTCATTAAGTAACACTGCTTTCTGGTGCCTGAAGAAGTCAAAACAGCTTTGATTCAAAATGTTGGCAAAATAGACTGCCTCCACTATTTTGACTTTTGCAGAAATGAATTGATGAGGTAATACATTTTGAAGCAATGCCACAGACATACACCATGCTGTGCTTTTGAAACTGAAGCGCAACAGGGTCGGTATACTGCTGGCTTGTGTCTGTGTCAGAGTTTAAAGGCATTTACTGGTCTCATCCTAGAAACCACAGACCCAAGAAGCAGCCTTCTTGTTTGGAGATTGGTTTCTCTTCCTTCATGGCTGGAGGAAGAGAATTGGCAATCAAAATATGCAATGTGCTATAAAGGAGCAGGCATCTAGATCAGTGATGAATACTGGAACATTCTTTTTAAATTTGTGAATATTTACTAGAATGGTCTGAAGCCTTGATTGCAAAGCTCATTTCCAGAGTCTCTGTGGTCCTAGAGCACCTAAGTTACAACCCTTACACTTACAGAGTTACCTGTTGAAAAAAGAACTGAATTCCCTGGATGTTTAAGCATTTTATTTGTGCAGCCCTGCAATGCTATCTTTAGTCAATCAGTGAACATGTGGCATGATATATTCCAGGCTGGGACTGGATTTTTGTTTATGTAACCTTCCACTGTTACATGCTTTTCTCTTATTCTTGCATATTTAACTATATGTAGAAATACACAACACTTTGAAAATCTCCCCCACAAGCTGAGGGTGGAGAAATGTGCAGGACTTGCATTAACATCCCATCTTCCTGTACCTGTAGATTCTCACTATTTGATGATAGCTCCTTTATGTCACACTTCAGTGTGCCCTCTGAGTTCTCTACATGGTGCTTTCAATTACAAGAGATAATAGCCTCCATCTCTGAGCTCAAGAATGCTATTGTTATGTTAACCCTTCCCTAGACAAAAACAGATGAAATGATTTTATTTGCAACTCACCATTTAAAAAAGGTCACTGATTTTTTTCTACAAAGCTCAGTCTTTGCTTTTAGTCATTTAAAAAACCATTACTTAAAACTGTAAAAAACCCTACTTGATTCGTGGGCCACTTGGAAACAGGTTGCAGGTTGTATTTGGACCACTGGCCATAGTTTATTGAGCCTGATTCAAAATATCATGTTTTTTATGTGTAGTCGGCCCTCTGCATATGTAAATTCAACTAAGGGTGGGTTGAAAATATTCAGGAGAAAAGTATGTCTGTACTGAAGGCATGCGAACTTTTTACTTGTTATATTTCCTTAAACCATACAGTATAATAATTATTTATACAATATCTATATTGTTATAAGTATTATAAGGTACTATAAGTAAACTGGATATGATTTAAAGTATATGGGAGAACATACATAGGTTATATGTGCATAATGTGTCATTTCAGATAAGGAACTTGAACATTCACTGATTTTAGACACCAGGGTTATTACAATATAAAGACAATGATAGTGCTTAATGGGAAACTGTAAGAATGTAAATATTCTGAGAAAGGTATAGGGTATCTATTTCATGTGCAAAAATATGTAAAATTATAAAATTCTAATGTACAATTCAAGTTATTGTGGATACTTGCAATATAATGCCTATGTGAATGGGGTATGAATTATACTTGATATTCTTATTGAGGTATATAGTTTTTAATTTAGGTAGAACATAATACCAAATTTGACTGCTTGGATACAACTTACAAGTATATTTATTCTGAACCTGTTGAGTAGGTTGAATGTGGAAGTCCAGGTAGGGGTTGCATATAGAGCGCTATAAATATCTGCTGGTATAAAAAATTCATTTTTCATTAAACAAAAGTGAAGTTGTGTAGAAAGTGACTAGAGTTTTAGAAAACTCTGTCTTTCCTGGATATGAGATTTGGTTTTTAGGAAATTGCATCTGAATATGGGCTGCACCTTTTATATAACCTCCCTTTTTTATTTCCTGGTTGGCACAAAACTTTAGAAATTCACTGCACATGACCATGGTGTCTCTTCTCTGGTATTACATCTATTTATTTTCTGAAGGGAACTTTTATGTCTCTCTTTCCATTCTGTAAAAATTGGCAATTCCAAGCTCAATCCTGTGTTTCTATGCATGTTTTTTAGCCCCTTAAATCAAACTACTCTAAACATATGGTTGAGGTGAAGGCATGAGAGATGAATAAAAATATATGGGTGAAAAAATTCAAACCAAATTATCTTGATTTGGATGACTTCAGAAACAAGAATAAATCCAGAACTATCATTTGGGAGCATAAAACCATTAAACTAGGCCCATTACTTAGAATAATTTTCAGGAATGCAAAATTGGCAACTTGCCTCCCCTTGTCAACTTGTGAATCTTAGAAACATATTGGATTATTATTGTCTGTCTTCGCTGAAGCATATGCTTTGTTAGGTGCAGATAATCCAAGAAGGTATGCAAAACCTGTCTGGGCTCATGCTTGTAGTATTAGGTCTCACAGAACAAAATTCACTGAATTTCAAATAGATCCAATTTATACCTCTGTTTGTATTGCTTTTCTTTTTTGCTTTCTAGTTCGTTGTAGAAACATAGACTATATATATGAAAATCATATTGCCATATATATGAAAATCGAGGTGTGGAAATCAAGGTATATATTACAATATGAACCATTTATCTTTGCCTTCTCTTCGTATAACACAGCATATCTATGTAGAGGACAACGTATAGTACTGAATTATAGTACAGTAATTCTTTTTTTTTTTTTTTTGTATTTTTGAGACAGGGTCTCATTATGCAGTTCTGGCTGGCATTGAACTCACAGCAATCCTCCTACCTCAGCCTTCCAAGTGCTAGAATTACTGGTGTATACTACCACTCCCAGCAATACGATAGTTCTCAGCACAAGTAAGCCCTCAGTCATTGTTGTTGACTACACAAGAAGTCCATAGTTCAAATTTTGGTTCCATTTTTTAAAGTTGTGTGATTTGATTATTTTGGAACACTGAAATTTGTATAAAATTGGGCAAGTAATATCTAACATATAAGGTAGTTGTTCTGATTAAATGAGACACTATTTTAGGAGATGTTACTTATATCATGCACAGTTATATAAATGTTAATTAATTTAATTTAAACATACATTGGCGATATTTTACCTCTGGCTTTTTGCCCAGCTACTCGTCCAGGCCCCAAAAATCTGTGCTGGTGTCTCCACAAGACATCAGTGCAGAGAAAGCATGTGGTAGCGGCTGAGTTCTCAACTTCCATCTGGATGTTTTTGGCATTGTGTAGACACTGTTGCAACATGATGAAGTCACAGTGTAAGCTGATATTTTTTTTAAATTCCCACACCGTGCAGGTTGTGTGGGCTTACTTGTCATGTAGGTTCTTGTCCTCTAGGAACTTATCTTTGAAGACTTCCTAAGCCATCTACTAATCATAGGTGATGCTGCTGGAGTCTGTAGTTTGGTCTTCAAGAATGTACTTCTCTTTCTCTTAATGGGGTTAGTATCCTCATACAACCTGATAGAGTCATTTGAGGAAAATCCATATGTCAAATAATGATGCTTCAGAAATTGAAAAAACAAGCCAATAGAATATTCTGCAATGATGAAATGCTACTTAGATCAGATAAGTACTTAATGGTGAAGTGGTATAGGATAATGATGGGGAAGAGAGTCCTTGAAATGAGACTTCTTCAGAATACTAGAATCAAAATGAAGAAAACAGGGCAGAAAGCTGAGCTCAAGGTCAGGGTGCCTAACTCAACTCAAGATGCAGAGAGAAAACCTGTCTGCTGAGAAAACAGTTAAGTTCAGGGACAGAGCACTATCATATAGGCTTCTGTGTGGAGTTAGAATTGTATGTTGATTTCAGATAGAAAACTAGAGGTTGACTGTCAGATCTGAGTCAGGAACACAGCCCAGAATTAGAATGACAAAAAAGTAACAGTGTCTCAGTCTGACTGACTGCAGCAAAACAAGAAAAGTAGAGTGCTTAGGCAAGAGAGGCCAATTTACATGGTGATCCTGGCTCTCCATCCAACTGTCCCTGCTTCCAGTGCTCAGTTTACCTGCTTCCTTTCATTACACCAAAAAGAAGAATCCTTTCCATTCCCATGACCACACCTAGTAAGCCTTGTGCAGACCTGGTTTGGAGTGGCAGTATATGGGCTTTTTCTTTGTATTAGCTACCAACTGCTGTTTTTAAAGTAGAGAGATGTCTCTTTTTCCTAATGTGTATTTCTCTATGATTGGAGAGTATAGACTAATTTGGACTAGTATGGAGTTATATTCTTTTTTTCTTTTTCTTTTTTTTTTTTTTGTGGCACTGGGGATCGAACTCACAGCCTCGCGCCTGCCAGACAGGCGCCTAAGCCTCTGAGCCAAATTCTGAGCCCTAGTTTTTTGAGGCAGGGTCGCACTGTGTAGCTCAGCCAGCCTTGCGCTCGCGTTGTAGCCCAAGCTGGCCTCGAACTCACAATGCTCCTCCTACCTCAGCCTCCCGAGTGCTGGGATTAAAGGTGTGCGCCACCACGCCCAGCTCTTGGAGTTATATTCTTAAACTTAGTGATTAAAAAATTCTGTGAAACAGGGAAATAAGGCTTTAGTTTACTGTTTATTCAGTGCCCCTCCAGATGTGTAAGTACAACTGGTAGTTTGCTGGATTTTCCTTTTACCTGAAGGTGAAAAATCACTTAGAATTGCACCTCATGACTATCCTGATGAAGGAACAAAGAGAATAGACACAATTTAATCTCTTCATTTACAATAGTTATATTCATGAACAATGAATCATTGCTCTTAGGGGATATGTGGGGTTAAGTTCCTGATAGCTTCTGGTCATGTTTTTGTCAATAATACATAACCTTCTGTTATGTGTATTTCTGGTTAAAGACACCTTATTTAATATGTCCTATTTTACTACTATAGGATTCACAACCAACATTATTGTAACTCCTGCTTGAACACAGCTTACCTAATACTCTCTAAGGCACATTACAACTTTTTACACTTAGGAATAGCACTTCAACACTTCTCTGGAATGTTTCAAACTGCAGAAGTATCAATGATAAAAATGTAAACATGTGAAAAAATGCACCAACTGTACAATAGTAAGACCATGTGCTGAAAGTGTGAGAGCTGAAACACAAAGGTAGAGTATTGTCTTATTCTGTCTCAGCTTGAAAGTTGTATGTTCAGCATCTCACATTTTGTGCCTCTGTTATACACCTACTCATGAAAATAGCATGACACTGATTTGGGAGTTGCAGACAAATTTAACAAATAGATGAAATTGAAATATGGCATCTGAACAATAAGAATTGTTTGTATATTTGTGAGATTATACCAGGTCTTTTTTGTTTTTGCTCTTTCTTTTCTTTTTTAAAAAATTTTATTAGAAACATAGTAAAATTCAACAAAACAAAACAGAACAAAGCCAATCAAAACAAAGTAGTAGAATTGTTATACAACTTTAAAGCAGGATACTAGCAAAACAATAGCTACCATAGTATATCTTGTTATCTTCACAATAGTTGTCCATTCCATCATGTATAGCAAAATCATACCAAAACCAAAACAGAATAAAACCAATCAAAACAGAATATTGAATAAAGCAAAACAATTAATCAGAATAAAGAAAAAAATGAGAACAATATCAAATTTCAAAGACAAAAGGAAATCTCCCAAATTTGCTATATTACGTACTATCATCCTCCCAAGAGATGCTCATACTGTTGGCCCCAGGCCCGCAAAATCAACCAGATAATATAAGTGTTAAGTTGTTTTATGTACCTTAGTTGCTATCAATTTAACTGGCCCTCTGAACCAGCAGGTTGTTTACAGGGGAAGCGGGTGTTGATTTTCAGCCCGTGTGCTGATAGGCTCTTGGGAGGTGTGGACTTTTCTCTTCCTGGAACCCATTGTGATGCTTACTAGGAAGACTGGCTAGTTGTCGTCTTCTTCTTTTTAAAATTTTATTTGAAAGATAGTAAAATTCAACAAAACATAACAGAACAAAGTCAATCAAAACAAAGCAGTAGAATTGGTACAGAACCTCAAAGCAGGATACTAGGAAAACAATAGCTACAATAGTATATCTTGTTATCTTCACAACAGTTGTCCATTCTATCAGGTATAGCAAAATCAAACCATAAACAAAACAGAATAAAACCAATCAAAACAGAATATTGAATAAAGCAAAACAGAACAATATTAGGCCTCAAAGACAAGTTAGAAAGAAATCCCCCATATTTGCTCCATTGTATACTGTCATCCTCCCAAGAGATGCTCAGACTGCTGGCCCCAGCCCTGCAAAACCAACCAAACAATACAAGCATTTAGTTGCTTTATGTACCTTAGTTGCTATCAACTTAGCAGGTCCTCTGAACCAGCAGGTTGCTTACACGGGTGAGGTGGGGTGAAGGGGATGTGTTGATTCTCAGCCCATGTGCTGGTAGGTTGAAGGGAAGTGCTGACTTTTCTCTTCCTGGAACCAATTGTGCCACTTACCAGAAAGGCTGGCTAGTTGTCTTCTGATTGGATCTTCCCTGACTCACCATGGCACGTTCTCAGGAGGGGCTGATCTTTGGCTAGTTGTTTTCTTGTTGGATTTTCCCAGTCCCAGCATGGCAGGTTCTTGGGAGGTGCTGAGTTTTCTCTTCCTGGAATCTGCTCCACTTGCACTGCTTGCCAGGAAGGCTGGCTAGTTACCTTCTTGTTGGATCTTCCCAGACCCAGCATGGCAGGTTCTCAGGAGGCACTGAGTTTTCTCTTCCTGGAGTCTGCACCACTTGTACCACTTACCAGGAAGGCTGGCTAGTGGTCTTCTTGTTGGATCCTCCCAGACCCAGCATTGTGGGTTCTCAAAAGGTGCTGATTTTTCCCTTCCTGGAACCCCTTGTGCTACTTACCAGGAAGGCAGACTAGTTGTCTTATACTAGGTCTTTGTTTAAGAAAACACAATTGTTTATTGTTTGAAGTCTGTGTGTATCTCCCTTACTCCCAACTAACTGATTAGTAGTAAAGGTGATGTTTAATCTCCTGATGTTTAATTGCCCCAAATTAAAGTAGATTAAATAAAATTGAGGGCCTTTATCATCTCTTGTAAGACTGTAGAAATGTCTCAGAGTGAACTGTCTGGTTTGGTCAATAGCTAGCTTCTCCATTCCTAGATTTCAATCCATTTGTGTTCCAGGTTATAAGAAAGAAAAAGAAAATAAATCCAGGGCAAGGCATCTTGTGTAAGAAGGTGATTTGAATTTTGCATGCATTATTTCTACTAACATTCTAATTGATCAAAAAGCATTCAAGGAAATGTATTTCTCCTTGGGAAGTCATCTGTCCAAATAAAAATGTCAACTGGACTTTGATGGTCAAATAACTGCCTGGGAACAACACTGTATTTTCTTAGCCTTTCTTTATTATTTCATTTATTTTAAAGGCATGAGGTAGTGATAATACTAGTACCAACATAATGCAGATAATGACAGTCTTAATAATGCAGTGATAACCTACTCTATTGAACTTTTAAATCCAAAGAAGATTCTGCCATATTTGACATGAAAATTATTTTGAGTATAAATCTTTGGTTAAGTATCACACCAATAATTACCTGACAGTGCTTAGCTTCTCTTAAGCAAATGGTAAATATGGGTTGACTCTGTTTTCACCAATCTGTATTTTCCCTGGCAAGAGATATGTTATTTCTCAAGAAACTTGAAAGTGAAGTAGAATAGAGATGCAGATACTTCTTAATGTGGGCATTAATATGTCAGAAGCAATTTATACCACAAAAAAGGAAAACTTTTTCACCCAAAGCCTTGTTACTACTTCTTTTCTTCCTTTGCTCTTTTTGCCACTGTCATCAGTGCCTTTGGTAAATTCAAGTGCAGGTTGGCCATCATGTCTTCAGAAGGAGGTCATGGAAAATGGTGGTATTATCATGCATCTTATCAAACGCCAACATAGCATAGTGACTTTAGTTTCCTTCTTCAGTTTCTGTCTAAAAGGGAGACAGTTTTGGACACACCTGCTTGCATATGCATACTTTTATTGTTGAAATATGTAGCAATAGCATTGGGCACCTGGTCTCCCTTGGTGGCTTTTCTGAAAAATGTGTCCTCAGGGTGTCCTCTGCTAGGTTATACTTAAAGGAGAGCTGAGAAAGAAAAAAAAAATCAAAAAACAAACAATAGTAAAGACATTTGTCAAATTTTCATTCATAGATAACTTATCTTGGGAAGGTTGTTTCTCTATAGGCAGTGCTTATCTTAATCAAAGGTGAAAACATTTGGGCAAATGCATTCATAACTATAACTCAATATTATGAAATGTCATTCCAAGGAATAGATTGAATCTAAAGGGAGATTTTAATTAAGGAGCCAGAGTTATACTTCCTAATTAGCTCTTGCCTGCTTATCTTCTTCCATGAAGCAGATTTCTTGTCAGAGTTGCAAATGTCTCTATAACCAGCTTTCTCTCCCCATATGGCTGCTGCGAAGCTGGACTGTCCATGGGACTTTAAAGGAGGGGTGCTGGATAAGAAGGAGGCTGATTAGTGCAATGACCTTATTTTCCAGATAGGTATGAAAGGTATCTCCCTTACTTCCAACTAACTGATTATTCTATAAACATTTGAAAATGAATAAAGATGATTTAGAGCTGTATCTATTTTCTGAAGAGCAATATAGTAATCTCTCTTTAGTTTTCCAATTAATCATGAAATCTTCTGTTCATATTAGAAGGAAATCCATTTTTACCTCTTACAATTTTCTTTCATTCAGAATTATTCAAGAACCCTAGGCATTTATTCAACCTCAAGACATGATTTGTGCCTCTAAATGCTTGGCAAGGAGGAAACTGGAAATTTTTGTTCCTCTGTAGGTCCCAATTCTAGGTGGCTCTTGCTTTTTAGGCTGCTGAGAGCTGGTGCTGCTTAGTTTAGTTTATCCTCATCTACTGTCCTTTTAGGTTTTCATATTAAAGGTCTCAATTTGTACCTTCTATGCTTTGCTACCATTCCTAAAATACAACATTACGGAACTGTTTGGCAACTTCATATCCACTCATGAACTTCTAGGTTTTGGCTTGATTCTAGCTTCCCAGTCCAGACTGATCTCTCTTTGGTCTCCTTAGTTTCTTTCCTACCTGGATACCTCAGCTAGAAGCATTTCAACCCATCAGATGAGTACAATGTGATGAACCTTACAAAAGGAAAGAGGCCAAATTTTAAATTTCTTTTCCTCTGAAAAACACCTTAACCTTTATATAAACGTTTCTTCTTCCTCAATTTTCTGCTCTGTATACTAGGAATCATGAAGAACAGTCTTTGATAAATTACAAAGTGTCATACCTTCCCTCTAGGGGAGTGGGTAGTTTTACACTCTACATGTATTCAAATTAGAAACCATTTATCTATACAAATACATTTTTTAAAAAAGGTAAACTCTATAACCTTGAAGGCCTAAGATTTGTTTGTAGCTTGTTCCCCAGAAAAAAAATTTTCTTGTAAGACACAATGTTAGAACACAGTTTTTAAGGTAGTAGGTGTGGGTTTCCATACAAATTGTCTCCCAAGCTGGTAATTTTGAGTATGAAAAGAGACACTATTTAATAATTACACTGGGACTATATGTGTGAACCAAGACTGTTGGAGGCAGACAGAGATACACAGAGATCTTGTGTGAGAATCTACATTTTCTGGTATTGAGAGAGATATGTGTTGAGGGCAATGCAGAACCTGCTCCCTATAGCTTCCCTGTGTATTACAGGTAACAAAATACTACAGAATTGGAATGCTTCAAAAATGTTTAATGGACACAATGAAATAACAAATGTGATTTTGTTCAATGAGAATCTGAGAAAAAATTTACTGATGGAAAAGAGTGATATGGACAGGTGTGCAATGATTAATCCACTTATTTTAAACAAAGTTTTCCTTTTGTTTCTTTTTTCCTCCTAATCAAGAAAGTAATAAATGATATAGGTTTAATATGTTCAAATAAATAAATTTTCCAGTTCGCTTAAATTAGTCTCTTGTTTTGAAATTGAATTTGTGTTTTTTGTGTTAGTTTTCTACCATGGAACACAGCTAGGCTTGAGTAAGTTATAAAATGCCACGTGTTTTTCCATTCTATGCTCCAGCTCAGGGACTTTGTTTAATACACTGTTGAAATTCTCTGAGCTCCTTTGCCAAAAATCCTGTAATTACTTTCATTATCTGAACAATCTAGGCATCTATAAATGAACCATACTAAGATCTTAGAAAGTATATGCAAGTTAGTAGTAAAGATGAAGATTAGCCAGGGAATATTGAACTGTTAAAAATGTTTCTTTCACAAGTTTGTTTCAATGCTGTACTTCATGACTAGGTGTAGGCTAACATGTTATGCTGATGAACTTAAATAGAAACTGTGGCTGCCCATAAAGCTGATAGTCAGAAGAATGTGCCATGTGTTTCTCCTTTTGAGAAGTCATGAGCACTTTTCCCAATTTAAACTAACCCTCCCCCAACCCCCAAGGAAATGCTGCCTAGTGGAAAAAGTTCTGTGCTTGGAATCAAGAGACACATGAGGAGTAGTTTCAAGTCTGAGCTTTCCTCTTTTCATCTTTATTCTCTTGCATGGAGGAGTGCCACCTTATCTTTATTCTTCCCAGTGGCCCATAAGACACAGATCCCGTAGGTGCAATAAGCCCAGCAGTCACCTTAGCAGGCAGACTGAGGTGAGGCCTGTTCACATATACACTTATCATTGACCCTGTATTCTCATTCCCATGATAACCCTCCACATTTTAGAACTATCCAGGGATTTTTACTAATGGCAGCACACACATTAAAAAAATACCAATACTGGCAGGTGGGGATTTGTAACTGGGTTTTGTTAATTAATGGCCTTTTACCTTGGAAGTCAGACTTGAATCATTCCTCAGTCAGGGAGTACTTTGGTTGAAATGATAGATTGATCTTCATGTTGTTAGGTAGACTAGGTTGTCTTTTTGTGTGTGCAGGTCCCTTGGATTATCCCTAAGCATTAGAAGTGGGGGTGGAAAAGTCCATGTAACTTCCTGACCTGACTTGGTGAGGTGAATACATGGGTCACATGATGGGGAACTCAGGTTCATCCATGGGGTCCCTAGTAAAGGCATCCAAAACCAGCAAAACTTTCAACCCACAAGAGTAAGTGAGGGCCAGCAGGAAGCTCTTGCCACTGCTGGGGCAGTCTCAATAAGGTTGATGGCAAAAAACAGGTCTAGCAACCCAAATACAGTTAAGATCAAGGGGTAGCAGTACATTACAGTTAGTCACAAAAAAGATGCAGCCCATCTGTGTCATCAGTAAGCAGGGTCCTTAGGCTTCTGCCGTGCACAGAATGGTCAGTCTCTGAAGTGACTAAACAGGGCTGTTGTTTTTCAATGGTATTCCTACGGTCACAGATTGCTTCTTCTGTTTTGTCAGTTTACACAGTGCCAATGAGTCAGGGACACATTCCCAGTCCTGAGATAGTGGCTTTATTCTGCTGTAGTGAATCCAGAGAATGATATCCATCTTTACTGAAGTGGAAGTGGGTAGGATAATAGTGAATGGGCCCCTCCAGAGGGATTTCAGATGTTGGACATTCCATCTTCTTACCTACATGGCATGCCCTGGCTTTAAAGAGTGAGCATTGTGATGAAACTCACAGATAATCCTTTCTTAACTTACTGTTGTAGGGTGGCTAACGTTGAGCCTAATGCCTGTATTTGTTGTCTCAGAATGAGGTTCCCAAATTCTTAAATCTCCCCTTTCACCCTTAATAAGAGAAGGGCTACCCATACGGAATTTCAAAAGGGAAAATACTGAAGGGCTGCTGAGCAAGATTGCTAAAGGGGGTTGGGGACACAGGGAACTGAATGTCCTTAGCATGAGTTGTTCCTGGAGTCCAAGGTGCAGATATTTTGTAACTATAACAACTGCAACTTGGTGTGTAGGGTGGAGGAGGGAAGTCTGTTTGTATCAGTTGATAGAAAAGACAGGGCTGCCATTTCTCACAATTTCTCTCTCTCATGTTTTTGTATTCTTTTTCTTCAAACTCTGTGTGTTCATTCTCTCTGTTGTATTCCTTCATCTGAAGCATATTAGCCAGATAAGGTATAGGAGATGGCTTGGGAAGGGTAGTCTTTAGGCAAGAATAAATAAACTTTAGAGCACATATGACAAACCACAAGCACTAGAATGGAAAGGACAATTGTAACTGGCTGGATCTTAGACCTGTCTCCTGGTGTGATTGGAAATTACGGGCAGAGGTTAGTGGCTGGAGCCCCCGTTTATATCTAGTGTGTATTACCATAACTTTTATATCTTTGGTTATACTTTTCTGCTGGGCAATTAAGGCCAAATGGAGTGAGACTAGTATTAGCCAAAATTAATCTTTTTTTTTTCTTTCGCCAAATATCAAGATCAGTTCAGGCTCTCCAGGGGTTAACTTGTAGGACCATGCGTAGAACCCCTCAGCTGTTCTGTCAGTGTTAGCCACCGGGATGGTTGCTTGACCATGTAGCTTCCTGTGGAAACAGAAGACATTTGTCTCTTTAGTGACCCTCCTTTTTAGCACATTGTACCTTGGTTGATTACTGTTGTTTGTGATCTAAAAATCGTTTGCTTAGGAAGTTGGTTGATTTATAAAGTTGTAGGATCATGTAGGATAGCTCTCCTCCTATTCAAGGTCCTTGTTGACCTTGGGGGACCAGGAACAAAATATTGACTGTCCTTTTAGTCAGGTTACCCTTTTAGATTTGGTCCCAAATCTCAGTTGTTGAACACCCAGGAGATCAGTTAAACTGGTATTGCAGTAAGACTAGTAGGTTAAATCTTAGAATCTTATCTATATATCAAACACTTTAACATATGTAATATGACCAGTGACTGTTATATCTTACCAATCTTAGAAGCTGAATCCTTGCCAAATAGTAACAGATAACAGTTATAAAGTTTTATGGAGACAACATGAGATTAAAGACAACAAATATTATCACAACAATCATGATAATATCATTATATTAGAAAATTAGGCTTTTGTTATTTTTCTGAAATGCATTTAAATTTTTATCCTAGTATAAAGTGATTTTAAATTTTTATCTTATTATAAAATGACTTTTTAGTCAGTTATCTTTCTCTAATTGCAAAATATTAAATGACATAAACAAACTTTTACCTAATTTGTTATCTTTATCCATTTGTTAGCAGAGTGGTATTTAAGTAGAATGTACTTGTTTTATAGACATACTTTACAGGTTATTAAGGTTATTAATGCCTAATTCCTAATCATCATAATGACACTGTCATAACTGTTTTATCCAATGGTTCCCCAAGCTTAAGGGATTCCCACTTAGTCACCTTAACAATTGCTTTAGATGACTCACTGTAACATTTAACATTTTAAGCTATTTTATATACTATCTTTGGCCAAGCAAAAACTCTTAAATTATTGCACACAGACAATAATAGGCATTTCGTTTATGGGTGGGGGGAGTAAAAAAGGAATAATAAAATTGCTTTATATACCCTAAACCAACAAACATAAAAGGACACAGAGACATAAACAATTACTTTTAGATCAGAATTCATTTTTAAAAATATTGGCCAAGTTGAGCTATAGCCATAATAATTTGTTGTAGATTCATCGTAAACTTACTAGTCAGAACTTTTTGGGGTGACCATTTAGCATAGCCATTTCTTGCAATAAACTAACACCAGTAAGGAGGTGGGAGAAAAATCTCTTACTACAAATTTATAACTAGAAAGAGTTGGGAGGAGAAGAGCCTCGAGTTCTTGTCTTTTTATATACTAATTTACCTCTGGAGAAAAAAAAACTTTTAATTTAACTATAGATCACATATCAAAGAAAGCAGAGACCATGTGCTTTGTTTTCCCCTTCTGCATTTTGAGAGACATTCGGCTGTCCTACACTTCAACTCTCTACCATTTTGCTAACCAACAGAAAAAGTTAGAAGGATCTGAGTTGCCTCGTTTTTATATGTAGCCCAGCTTTTGATTTTAAATTATTTTTCTATAATTTTGGTTACACTCTCCTTCTTTCTTCTTTGATCTCAGATTGTTACATTTTTAAATTTGACTGGCTGTCAGCAGACTTGCAAGTAACCTTGAATTACTACTCTTCTTTTAACACCCACAGAAAGCAGAGAAAAGTTAACCCTATTATTGTAGTTTAGAAATTTATAATCCTTAATAAATGTTTTAAGCATAGTAATTAAATAAAAAGTACCAACTTAAACTGGAAGCCAAAAGTGAATTTATCAATTAGCCAAGATTTGTAATAATGGGCTCTTATTGTGACTCTGGATTGGCTTTGACTTCACAGCATAAACACTTTATGATTAATTCTCTGTTTTTATTGGGACATGGGGAGTTACACTTTTTCAAATTTCTCCTGAGCCAAGGGAAAGGGCTGTCTTTCTCCTCTTGTGCAGCTATAGCCATGGAGTTGGGCCCTTCTTGACCAGCACCAGCTCTAGTTGAGGTGGAGACATCCATCAGTCTGGAGTTTTGGAAGTTATAGGATGGGGGTAGGGATTTCAGAGGATCCTATGTTGAGGAGGCAGCCAGAGGTGAATCCTCTCTTTTCTTGTTGAGCCCCTGAGACCTTAGGAGAAAGAGGACAAGTCCCTGTCAAAAAATGTAAGGTGTAATCAATCTATTGCCTGCTGAGACCCTCGTCTTTTATCGTTAACAAATTCAATCAGAAATTGACATATGCAGTCCTCATCCAATCTAAACTTTGGCCAGAAGATGGATGTAGCAAGGATGGGGGTTTGTGGCCAAGTGAAGCAGCAATACTTCATCATATTAGCTTTCTTTTCATTTTTCATCCACGGGTTTTACCCCAGGTCCTTAACATCAGTCTGAAGGAACTGTCAGGGGATATTTTTTTCCTTGAGCCCCTTGATTTCCTAACCTGTCCCAATAGGGAAGCACATTTATTTTCCATTCTGTTTGCTCCAAAAGCCCAACACTCCATCTCTGGAAAACACTGAGATATCCTTCTGAAAAACAATGTAAGTAAATTGATCAGTATGGTCTTGGTCTTCTGTAACAGCAGTGAGCACTTAGCTAATTATCTCCTTACCAAGTAAGCCCTCAGCAGACCATCCTATCCCAAAGGACAGTCAATCAATTTCACAGAAGGTCTGGAGCTTTCTGGGCATCAGTTTATTACCACAGTCATCCGAATATGCCTTTTAAAGACTCTTTAACATACACTCTAGGGGAGTCGGTGTACTCTCCTTTCCACCAATTCCTCCTCCTAATAGACAGCTTTCACACACTAGAGAGGCAAGAGAGAAAGGGAAAGGTTTCAACTGGAAGTATCACACAGTCACTTCAGCCATCTCCAATCACTCTCCTTGCAGAGATATTTCAAATGTCTCTTAGCATTTGCAGATCTCTAGGGGCCTATCATCACTCTCACCTTTATGAAGATTACCACAGAACCATGTATTTGGGACTCACCACCTCCTTGCCTCTGTGGTCAGGTCAGAATCTTCCCACTGTCCATCTTGTTCACAGGCAAACACACAGTGACTCCAATCCACTATTCCAACACCAGCAACTTGGGGCTGCAATTTCATTCCTTTCAGAGCTACTTGGGCAACCCTGGTACTCTAATCTGCCCCCAGTTCTGAGAGCTGTGGTTTCAGTTTCAATAAAATTTACTCAGGTTACTCTGCGGGGTGCTTAGTCTCCCTTTCTGCCTCTTTAAGGGCAGGACTACCAAGCAGAACCCAGGTTTTACCAAATCTGGTGGTCAGTACTATCTGAACTTGTTCCTGGGCCTTGGGGTTCCATGTGTGTCTAGAGCTCTCACCTGGTCATGTCAGGAAGGGGTGCAGCCCAACCTCCCTATGGATCAAATGATCGGCTGGCACCAGGTGAGGTCACATCTCTAGGCACTTTGAGGTTTGGACTTCACTGACAAATGAGGTGTAAGTACACCATCTCTGATTCTGGTCATGAGCCCCCAGAAATGGGGGCAGATTTTCACTTAGGGACAGGACGCTAAGGACTTTTTCCCAGGAAGCAGCTTTATTTATGCTAGCACTGACTGAGTGGATTTGTATCCAAAGACTGAGTTCTGAACATGGCATAGTTGCATCCTTTTATACAATTCTTATGTCTTTGTCTCCCTTATATGGGCATACACTAACATTTACAGTCTGGTTGGGTATACATTAATATTATACAGTCTGGTTGGGTATAATATATGTTACAGAATTATATCAGAACTACACATGTGTACACAGATGCTGATATTGCTACACTGTGAAAAGTTTCCACACTGACATGTCTGGGGAGAACCTATCACAATACCACATATATTTATTGAGAACAACTAAGTGTCAGTTACTGTAATAGTAACCGAATGACCAAAATAGAATGTCCCTGTCTTTATGGAAGTAAGAGTTAAGTAGGAAAGCAAAATATGAATCAGAAAGCAAAGTATCATGTAAATTCTTAGAAAAATAATGTAAAATAGCACATAACAATAAAGAGAACCATTATTTAGGTAGAGTGACAAAGACTTTCCTTGGAGATCCCATTTCAACTCTGAAAGAGGTGACATGTTAATTGATATCTGTGCCAGTTTGATCATCAACTTGACTGGAATAAGGAATTCCTTTAGTGGTGATTGGATTGTGAGGGCACTAACCTCATAAATGGGTCAACCATTGATGAATTCATAGCTCAGAGGTATATTAGGATGTGGGAATCTTAGAAGAAGTGGACGGGTCATGGATGCATGACTTTGGGGACTTCATGGGGTCCCTGGTCCTTCATCTCTGGCTTTCCTAACCCATTTTTTCTTCCCACTGCCACAAATTTAGCAACTTTCCTCATTTTGATATCTTTTTGTTGGTACCAACCAACCATAGACTGAAACCTGTGAAATCATGAGTCAAAATAAACCTCTGATCCTTAAATTTATGTGTGTCAAATATTTTGTCTCAACAATGGCAAAGCTTTGTCTGAGGGACAGTTGGCAAAAATTTTTCCCAATCTGTGGGTTTTCTTTTCACTCTGTTGGTGATTTCTTTTGATGTGCAAAAACTTTTTAATAAGACAAGATACCTGTTGTTGATTCTTTGAAGTACTTCCCATGCAGTTTGGTTTTTGTTCATGAACTCTTTGCCTACCCCGATGTCCTCAAGATTTCCAACTACTTTGTCTCTCAGTAGGTTTAGTGTTTATGTCTTAATATTGAGATCTTTGATCCGTTCTGACTTTAGTACAGTGCATGGTGATGGACATGGGTCTAGTTTAAGTCTTCTGCATGTAGAAACTAGTTTTTCCCACATCACTTACTAAAGAGGCTATCTTTCTTCCAGTGAACATGTTTGGTGCATTTGTCAAAGATAAGATGGTTGAGTGTGTGTCTGTATCTGCTGTTTTTTCCCATTGATCCTTAGGTCTGTTTTTTTTTTTTCTCCCAGTACCATGCTGATTTTATTATGGCAGTTTCATAGTATAATTTCAAGTCTGGGATTATGATTCCTCCTGTCTTGCCTTTGTTGCCCAGGATTGTCTTTGCTATTCTAAGTCTCTTAAGGTTCCACAAGAATTTTAGGAATGTTTTCTCTAGATCTGTGAGGTGCACTGATGGTATTTTGATCAGGATTGCATTAAATCTGTGTAACAGTTTTGGAAGTATGGCCATTTTCACAGTGTTGGTTCTTCCTATCCATGAGCAAGGGATTCTTTCCATTTTCTGAATTCCTCTTCAGCTTCTTTTTTCAGAGTACTGTAATTTTCAATGTATAAATCTTTTATTTCCTTTGTTAGGTTGATCCCTAAGTATTTCTTTTTATATCTAGAATGTATGAAGATAAATGGGTGCATCTAGAAACCATACTCATGAGTGAAATAAATCAGACTTGCATGTGTAAACACCATATTGTCTTGCTAGTGTAAGAAACTGAAAGAGTAAATAAGATACAATAGTTATGATAGACATAGTGAGATGGAAAAAAACTGCTCATAGGGAAAGTATAATGTTTGATCAGTCTTGCATGCCTGTATCTGGTAGCCTGAGCAATTACTTTGAGGATAACAATATGCAATATAACAACCATTGTTGAATTCCTATCATCTTGCTTTGAAATCCTATATTGCTATTGTTTTATTTTTGTTGTTGTCGTCATTTTGCTTTTGTTGTTTTTTAATTGTTTCTTTGCTTCTTGATTTTACCGTTTTTTTGTCTTTAAAATAAAAAAAACTATGGAAAAACTAATGGATATAGAAAATTAGTTATGGTTAGTCTTGATTGTCAACTTGATTTTCTAAGAGACACTTCAGAGATCAGTAAAACATGATGCAGCTGCACCTGGGTGGGTCATGGGTAATGATCTGGGGAACTGTATCTGGTCCCTGGGTCTTGCATCTCTGGCTTTTCCTCAGCTCTTGTTTGCCAGATAGCATGAGTTGAGCTGTTTTCCTCCCCTACCCCCTTCCGCCATGATGTTTCTGCCTTGGAGTTAGCCTTGGAGTTGGCTGAAACCTCAGAAACTGTGAGCCAAATCATTCTCTCTTCCTTTAATTTGTGGGTATCAGATGTCTTGTTCTATAACTGAAATGACCAATAGAACACCTAAAATATCAAAAGGAAAGAATTGCAAGTACAGAAAGTATAAAAATATTTTGGGCATAAGGACATCATGTTTATACTTGGAAAAGAATTTAGTGAATCACGGAACTCGAAACAGGCTGGTGTGTGTTGTAGCATAGTGAGCAAACAAAGAGAATGACATGAGGAGTACTTAAGAGGGTGGCAGGGGTCACATTACACAGGGTAGGTGTAATGGAAGGCATTTACATGTTATCTAAAATGCAGTGGGAAGCCACTAAAGAGTTTTGAACAGAGTAATAACATAATTTACTTTAAAATTTAATCAGTACTGTAGTTGTTGAGTACAGAATGAGTTAGAAGAGAAAGGAAAGGAGCAGGAAACAACAGAGAACCTATTACAGTAGTTCAGAGAAGAGATGGCTGTTTAGACAAGACTGATGGTACTGGAGAAAAAGGGAAGTGCATATGATTAATAATTATGGTATACTTAATATGGAGAGATTGTAAGGGAGAATTAGAAATCAAGAAAGAGTCTCCATGTCTCTTTGCGGGAGTATTTGCTAAGACAGAAAAGACTAAGGAAGGAATTGTGAGGGCCAATATTTCAATCATAAACATGTTTGAAATGCTTGTGAAATGTCCAAGTTTCCTTCTGAAAAAGGACTTTAGACAATTGACCATGAAGTTCAAAGGAGAGGAGTGTGCTAGAGGCTAGTACTTAGGCATCATTGACATAAATATGCATGTTTAAAGCCATGGGATGTGAAGTCACTTAGGGAGAAAATATATAATAAGAGATAAGTACCTAAGACTGACCTGGGCAGAGGAGAAAAGGATGGTTCAGAAAGCAGAGAGAAACTGCTGATAGAAATAGCAAAGCCAGAAGAGTTTGTTAGAAGATCAAGATCAGAACACATTTAAAGTGAAGAGTAACTTAGTTTGTTACATAATGGTAAAAATTCAAGTAAGGGGGAAAAGACTGTGTACTTGACATGGCAACATAAATGTCATTAGTGACACTAGGTACAAATTTCTTATGATGAATGTGATTGTGTATACCTAAAATGTGCCAATAAACTAAATAAAAAAAAAGAGTAGTTTTGGGAGTGTGAAGGGGATGAAAGCCAGCTCGGAGTGAGTTGAAGGGATGATGACAATTCTAGTTCTAATAAGACAACTAAGTAGATACCCCCAAAAAGTTCACCTGCTAAAAATTTTATGCATAATAGCTAGACTACTAGAACAACATTTATTTATATGCATGAATGGGTTGTAAACAAGTAAAATGGAAATTTTCTAGTGTCAGAAATTTGTATGAAATTTAATGTAAAGTAGTAAGCATGCAAGTTGATAATGTGACTGTTTGGGAAGGTGCTTGTTTTTTAAATCATAGTCATCTAGGAGCTTCATTTTAGTAACTGAAGGATAAAATGTCACTTTAGGACAATATGAGGTGGGGAGTTGGAGCTAGTGGAACTGCAAAATACTTACAGTACACTGTTTGAAAGTGAAAGCTAGAAAATAAAATTCTTTTGCTATGGGAAAGAGAGAAAAAAGGGTAAAAAAAGAGGAAAGCAAGGACGATTTGCCATGCTCAGATTTGGGTTGAAAAATAACAATGTAAGAATTTAAAATCCCAGGACTGAAATTCATGAGGGATTTGGGTTCAAAATTATGTTTTTGACATTATTTATAAACTTGTAAGGAAGAAATCTGTATGAAATTTGGTACCAAAATTCAACAAAGGATTAAACTCTGGAATGAAGGTTCTTCAATTCAATTCACACAAAATTTCCATAGATAAAGACATAGTGTGTTTAAGTTCTTAATCCAAAATTATAAAAATATAAGAAAATAACCTGTTTTGAACAGAAAGCAGCCAACATACATGTATACATATTCACACTTAAATTAGATTAGAGCATTCACAGTTTGAGCAATATGAAGGAGGCCATGGATTTATTATTAAAATATAGAAGAAAGAATCAAAAATTTAAGAAAAATACTATAGGAAATAAGCAGATAAGAAAATTCAATAGATTTTTTAGAAATAAAAGCATTATATTAAAAATGCAAATGTCGGCTAATCAGTTGATTTAGATATGTAAAAAGAGTAGCCCTGTTCTATGTAATAGAGACATACTTGTGACACCCATCCCACTCATGGAACCTATGGTCTTTGGGAAACAATATTAACATTATTTAAATCATAAGAAAGACCAAAATAATCAGTTAACCCCTTGATAAGTTATTAGAATAACTAAATAAAAAAGAATAAAAATTCACCAAATTAAAAGACATTTGAAATGAAAAAATAATTCAATTATTCAAAATATGGTCTGGAATGTAAGTAGGTAAAAATGTGAAGGAAGTTTAAAAAATGTGGAGGATAGGGTAGAAAGATCAATATACATCTAGTAGGAGTATCAGAAAAGGAAACTAAAAGTCCAAATTACAAAAGAAAATGACTGAGAATTTTCCAGACCTGATATGTAAGTATGAACTCATCAGCATAGCATATTTTAAGCAAAGAGAGCCACATAAATAAAATTATACTGAGTCTGCAAAACCTCAAAGACAAAGAGAAGGTTAAAAATGTAGCTAGAGGGAAAAGACAGATTATCAAAGGAAGGAAAGTCAAATTATTAGCAGATTTTTACTCAGTAACGCAATACAGATAAAAATGGGCTATTTTAGTAAAACTGAAGTTTAAATCTTAAAACTCTGCCCAAATACCTAGTTGACTATAAAAATACCAGTATACAATGGAGACTCTTGAAAAATCCAGAGAAAAGGCAGACAAACCTAGAGGTCTGTCCTCAGAAGGCAAGACTGCTTTTAGTCAGGCTGTGAATTTGCTGAAACTTTAATAGACTTGAGTTCCCAAATCAAAGCTGAGGTGGACATATCTAAATTACACAGGAGTAAGAGAGATCACTAGTTGAGCAGGATGAAAATATCTGTAAGGAACAACAACAGCAACAATAGTAACAGCAACGACAACAACAAAATGAGAACAGAAACCTCAATGAATGCATCTCATGAGAGGGGCAGATAATTTGTTAGGAAGTTAATTGCTAATTGTTAGAAGAACAAAACAGAACTTAAGATCTCTCCAATGTACTACTGTCTGTAATTTTGAGTTTTGACCATACCTACTAGACATCCCAAAAAACAAGATTTTTAAAAATTTTGTGCAGGAGGAAAATATGTATTAATAGATTTTAATAGCAGATTGTAACAAGTTGTATCAACAGCTATATGTGAATGTGGCTTATTAACATATTGTGAACTGAAGTACCTGGTAAATAGCTGTAGTACATGGGTACATGAATTTTATGTATTCCCTGATGCCTTGGTTACACTGCATACATTTCTTTGCATTTACCTCATGATATATTTCACTGATGATATAACATAGAAACAAATTAGAAAATTGTATTATGCTCATAGTTTTTCTTAGTATATTGCCTGTCTTGGAACAAATTTAAATTTCCAAAATGTGTTGTAGCAGATAAACTATATAAGAAAATAATAGGACTGTCTACTTTTTTGGCATGGGTACTGTTTGAGACTTTTAGTCATCTCTATGTTGAAAAGTAAAAGAAAACTGCCCATCTGAATGATTTTATTTTATTTTATTTTATTTATTTTACTTTATTTTGGTACTGGGGATTGAACTCATTATCTTGCCCTTGCCATGCAGATTCTTACTCCACTGAGCTAAATTCCTGGCCCCTAGCTGAATGATTTTAAAAGTTTTGAGTTAGGCAGGAAGGAAGCTCTGCTAAAGTTGGAGCTTACAAAGACATGAAACAGAGGAGAATTTGCTGAAAAATAATTACATTAAAAAGAAGCCAAGTACTCTGGAAAGGACAACAGGAAAAATGCTTTGAGGGAATGTGAACCAGCAAGACTTCCACTCTTTGCAAGCTCAAAATTGCAAAGGTGAAAGTATGATTTGAGAAGAGGATCCCAGGGCACCATGCTTCAGAATGACAGCAACCTAGGGAATGGGAATTGATTCCCCAAGATTCAGTTTCCTGAGCTCAGCCATCCAGATACTCAGAGGCCTCTGCAGCTATCAGCAGGTTCCAAAGGGCCATCCAAGTACTGGAGAGCCAGAAGATCCTGTCAAAGACCTTAGGATCTCACTGCATATTCCCTTACTAGTCCCCATCATGAAGCTGAAGTGTCTGTGTTGAAAGACTGGAGGCTGTCATCCAAAGGTGATAGTAAGGACAAGAGCTTGTTCAAAGAACAGAAATGAGAGTTCCTTCTGCTTTTCATTCCGTCCAAGCTACCTATTGGTAGCCACCACCTATATCCAGTGTGAGTTGTCTTCATCTCAACAATCATCCCAACACAGCCAGAACTGTACTAAACCAATTAGCTCTGTGTTTCTTAATTCAAGTTGACACCACAGTTAATTATCACATGGTTTTCAGAAAGAAAGAAAAAAAGCTTCCTAAATAAGACACAAAAAATAGGTGGGTGTGATAGTACATGCCTCTAGTCCTGGCACACTGGAAAGTGGAAGTAGGAGGATTGCAAGTTTGAGTCCAGCCTTGGCAACTTAGGAAGACTCTGTCTCAAAATTTAAAAAAAAGTGAAAAGGTTTGAGGATACAGATCAGTACAAAAGTGCAAAGGTTCTATGTTCAATCTCTAGAACCACCACCAAAAAATGTATAAACCATAAAACATAAATTTGACCATGATGATGATGATGATAATAATAATAAAGTTTACACAGAACAAGCAGTAAAGTGAAAAAATAAGCTACTGGCTGATTTAGAAAAGGTGATTACAATACTTACATTTCAAGAACTTCTAAAATCAATAAGAATAAAGCAAAGAATTGAATAGGAAATTGGTAATGGCAATTTATAAAGAAGATAAAACAAATGTCTAATAAATATAAGAAGAACTGCTCTATTCTACTAATAATTAGTGACCTGAAAATGAAATCAGTAGTAAACTACCACTTGTACAACAATTTGCAAAAGTTACTTCGATTGCACAAGTATTGGTGAGAACGTGGGAAACAAGTATTTCACAACTAATGGTGAAAACAAGAATTAACATAATTACTTTGTAAACTATTTGTCAATCTGGCAAACCGAAGATGCTCAGAGTTTAGGATTTAGCAGTTTTCCTTCTTAGTGACCACTCTAGATAGAATCTGGCATATATACATAGATAAGGACACATGATTGAGGATGTCCAAAGCAAAGTTTGTAATAGCAAAAATGTGGAACAGCCAAACCATCCTTATTAGGGGAATGTGTATGACTTTATTTATTGAAATGATGAGAAAGCATATAGAAATTAAAATTTGTTCTCTATCTGTAGATATAGACATGAATAAATTGCTAAAAGAAACACAAATTGTAATGCAAAAATATATAAATGTTATGCATAGCATGATATTCTTACAGAAAATTTTGGAGAGAAAACCACTAGCATATATGTTTTCTAAATGAATACATCCATGTGAATCAGAAATACTACAAGACTATGATGTATACCAGTATCAGAGTAGTGGTTCATCAGGTGGAGTAGGAATGTGGAAATGGGGTCAAATGTTCCTGAAATTTTTCAGATTCTATTTTCTTTTAAAAAGAGAGATCAGACTTCCCCAGTCAGTGGACCCCTGGTGACCCACCAAGTCACTGAAAGTGCAGCTGCACACACATGTGGCCAGACTGCCCCAGGTGGGGACCCCCTGTGACCCACCAAGGCCCAGGCTTAGACACAGATACCAGCAGTTGGCAAGTCAGATGAAGTAATATTGTACTTTGGTACATAAACAGGCAGAATAGAAAGGAAAAGGTGGGGCTGCCATTCTTGCCTTGCCTTGCCTTGCCTTTCTTTTCCTTTCCTTTCCTTTCCTTTCCTTTCCTTTCCTTTCCTTTCCTTTCCTTTCCTTTCCTGAGGAGAACTCCAGCAACAGAATGCCAATCCCAGTCCCTACATCCAAAGGCCAAGATCTGCCCTGTGTCCAGCACAAATTCCACTGCAAAATTGGCCGGAGTACACAACCCATTTCTTAGACCTAC
This sequence comes from Dasyprocta punctata, assembly GCA_004363535.1. Classification (NCBI taxonomy): domain Eukaryota; kingdom Metazoa; phylum Chordata; class Mammalia; order Rodentia; family Dasyproctidae; genus Dasyprocta; species Dasyprocta punctata. The sequence goes on along the minus strand of RJWM01011714.1, from coordinate 31,495 downwards.
CACAGAACTGTAAACACTATTTTTCAATGTGTGATTGTTTTTCTTTTTATGTCCAGTTGAGATATTTTTTAAATTTAGTTTAGTTTGGTCTTGTTTCATTTTTTAGGGTTATCGTGCTTGATTTTATGATACTTTCATGTGAAAAAACATGTCTCTTCTCTGCTTTGTTCACTTCAATTCTCCTATGCTTCCTTTTCCATTGTTTTTCCTCCTTTGTCCTCCAGTTTTCCAAAACTTGAGTGATCACCCTATGTCCTCCAGTCTTGCTCCTACTATATTGAACCTCATTTATCTCTTTATTTTGCTCCCATCCCTCCTAATGCCCCTCCTACAACAGCATAAAATCACTCCGCTAAAGGGAAAATCATTGCATACAAGTTCCTGGTATATGCCAGAATACAACTATAGAATTTGCTCCTGTGGTTAAAAGTAACAAGCCAATGGTTCCCACAGTTTGTCAGTAGTCAGACTGTACTCAAGACTATTGTTATTGCTAACTATACTGCTTTAGCCAGGATAACATACCTGCTGTGATCAGTTTTTCTCTTCTGCATGACAATACTGTGATTATATGGAATTATTACCATCACTATACTCCAGTACCAAAGGACTGGGTGATGAGTCATATAGGTAACAAATTATCATCCTCAACACATTGGGAAGGTAGGCTCTTCAGAAAGACACAAAGACCAAGAACTAGCTACATCTAGAAGACATCCCTGAGGAAAAGCAATTTCCTAGGAAATTCTTGATACTAGAGATAAAGCTGCCTACCATAGGAAACCTATGAGTATCAACACAGAAGACAAAACAGTACAAAATATTAAAAAAACAAAACAAAACAGAAAACGACAAGACACACAAGCAAAATGCAACCCCAGACACTCAGCCCACCCAGGACGAGCCCAGAGAACAATAGCTAGAGGAAATCAGAGACCAGTCACTGGAACTTTGTGGAATTATAGCAATAGAAGTGAAAAAACAAATGGAAGAGGCCATAGAAAAAATAATCTCTAAGATACAAAAAGAAATACTGATCAAAATGAATGAAATTAAAGAAGACACAGATGAAAAAAATAGAGGAGCTCAGGAAAACAATGAAAACCATGAATGCCCAACATAGGAAAGAAATAGAATCCATGAAACAGATACAAACAGAAGTCCAGGAGATTAAAAACTCCATTGAAAGCATATGCAACAGATCGAATGAAGGAGGGGATAGAACATCGTATCTAGAAGACAGGATTGTGGCTAGTGACCATGAAAAGAAACATATCTTAAAAATAACAAGAGACCATGAGAAAAATCAATCCAATAGCTACCAGATAAAGCAAGGAAAAGCAACATAAAAAGAATCAGAATCAGTGAGAAAGCCAGAGACAGTGCAAAAGACATAAAAAACTTCATAGAAATGCCTACACCTGGTAATCTGAGCAAATATTTTGAAGATAATGATATACAATATAATGACCATTGTTAATTTCCTATCTAGTTTTGAAATTCTGTATCATTTTGGTTGATTTTTTTCTTCTCTTTAAAGTAAAAAAAATTTTTTAAAAGAAATAATGGCAGAAAATTTCCCAAAACGGATAAAGAATTTGACATGCGAATAAATGAAACATATAGAACTCCAAACAGCCATGACCAAGATAAATCTACACCATGGCACATAATATCAAGATTTCAGAAATGCAGCACTAGAGCAGAATATTAAAAGTGGCTAGAGAAAAAACAAATCACCTATAAAGGAAACTTCATCAGAATCACAGCAGATTTTTCAACACAAACCCTCAAATCAAGGAGAATTTGGCATGAGATATTTCAAGCCCTAAAATAAAACAGTATTCAATCTAGATTTATGTAACCCACTGTATTGGATGATCCTGTGCCCCTCCAAAGACTCATAATTTCGGTGGGGCTGAGTCTGGTGTTCGTGATTGGTTTGTTATGTAGTGCTGGGATTGGTGATGTGAGTGCTGCATCCACCCAGGGGTGTAGCCGAGATACAGTGTAAGGGACGCAGGTCGTCCTCTTTCTCACTTCCTCTCTCTCGCTAGCCAGTGTGACTTGCTGTGTGGTGGCCGCCATGAATGGCTGCCCTGCCATGCCACATTGCTTTGGAGCCAACTGAGTATGGACTGAAACTCCTGAGAAACTGTAAAAAATAAACCTATCCTTCCTTAATTTTGGGCATCAGGAATTTGTCTCAGCAACAAGTGAAACGTAACTAAGACAGAATTTGGTACCAGAAGAGTGGGGTCGTTGCTGTGACTAAACCTGACCACGTGATTCAAGAGCCTTTGGGAATGGCTTGTGGGAAGGGTTTGGAAGGGTTCAGAGATGTCACCTCAATGCATAGAGCTGGAACAGCTTATGTTGTTCTGTATGGGAGATTCAAGTCAGAGCTCAGGAGACCAGAAGACTGATAGAAAGCCTGCCGGTAAAGACCAGGCTTGGGAGGTTTCTGCTGGAAAGAAGGATTGCATTGGTTGTTGGACAGTGTGTATTATGGCTTGGCAGAAAGTTTGTCTGCATTCTGCCCATGCCCAGAGACTTTGAGACTGAGACTAAGGGAAAAGAACTGATTAGTCTTAAAAAAGAAATTACAAGGCAGCCAAATGTTGAAACAGTGGCCTGGCTACTGTTGGGGGCTCTTAGCCAGGTTTATGTTGGGAATCAAGGGCAAAGAGCCAAGCATAGTGATTTAAAACCTTGTGAGTTTGGCCAAGAAGCTGTGAGCTGTAAAGACAGAGCTGAGACATTGATTGCTGAGAAGGAACAAAGGAATAAAAAAGATGGCCTGGGGGGGATCCCATGAAGCAGAGGGGCCTCCACCCTTTGCAGTCTGAAGCTGGCAAAAGAGGAAGAGTTTGCTTGGCAGAAAAAGCCACAGGGTGCCATGTTCCAGAGTGGCGACAGGGGCCACAGGAGGTTTCAAAAGTGTTGAGGCCACACGAGGTTCCAGAATGGAGGCAGCCACACCAGCTTCCAGAATGGCGGCAACATAGAGAAACTGTTCCTCACAATCAAGTTCAGAGAGCTCAGCAATTAAGGCTGTTGACCCCTACAGCCAAGAGAGAGGAAAGCCTGGCTACTGCTCCTGCTGGCAGCAGACCTTGGCAGCATCCATATGGTGCTGGTTTTAAATACAAGAAAAATGCACAGCATCTGACCCACCTACAGAGAGCAATGTATAAAGATGTGAGGGTGAAGCTAAGGAACATGGATCATTCAAGGAAAACTATGAAAGGTAAGACCCTTGAAAGTGCTACAGGGGTGGAGTCACTCAAGTCTTTTGGCACTTGCAAACAGATTGCTTCAGATGCTGAGTGTAGAACTCCAGGACTTAATGTTTGCCCTGCTGGATTTTGGACTTGTTTTGGTTCCAATGCTTTGTATTTCCCTATTTGTAACTTTTGGAATGGTTATGTTTATCTTGTGCCTTTATATGTTGGAAGTGTTTAACCTCATTTTCATTTGTACGGGGGGTTACAAATAAGAGTTTGCCATAGATTTGGGAGGAAATTTGGGACTTGGATTTTTCAACAGTGCTGAAACTGTTAGGACTTTCACAACACTTGGAGATGGACTAAATGTCTTTCGTATTAAGGATGTAAATGAGTCCTTGGAGGTCCAGGGGTGGAATCTATTGGATGATCCTGTGTCCCTCCAAGGACTCATAATTTGGATGGGGCTGAGTCTGGCGTTCATGATTGGTTTGTTGTATAGTCCTGGGATTGGTGATGTGAGTGCTGCACCCACCCAGGTGTGGAGCTGAGATAGAGTGTAAGGGAGGTAGATCTTCTTCTTCTTTCTCACTTCCTCTCAGTCTCTCTCTCTCTCTCACTCGCCAGTGCACCTTGTTGTTTGGCAGCCACCATAAATGGTGGCCCTGCCATGTCACACTGCTTTGGAGCCAACTGAGTATGAACTGAAACTCCTGAGAAACTGTAAGAAATAAACCTTTCTGTCCCTAATTTTGAGCATCAAGTATTTTGTCTTGGCAACAAGTGAAAAATAACTGAGACACCTACAAAACTATCTTGCTAAATCAACAGAGAAATAAGACACTTCTATGACAAAAAACAACCAAAGAAGTTGATGACCATCAAACCATCTCTACAGAATGCTTTGAAGGATATATTAGAAAGAAATAATGAAGACCATAAATACAAGAACACCAAAAGAAAGAAGCTGCCATATAAGGCAAGCAATTAAATAGAGAAAAAAAAAAAAAACAAGGAACCAACAACAGGAAATTAACATGAAAAAGATAAGCCAATATATATCAGTTATGACCATCAATATAAAAGGTCTCAACTTACCAATCAGGAGAAACAGACTGGCAGAATGGATCAAGAAACATGATCCAGCAATATGCTGCATTCATGAAACACATTTAACCCAAAAAGAAATTCATAGACTAAAAGTCAGAGGATGAAAAATAATTCTCCATGCCTTACAAATCCAGAAAAAAGCAGGGGTAGCTATTCTATTTGCATACGATGTATACTATAAGCTAAAACTGATCAAAAGAGACAAAGAAGGTGACTATATACTTATTAAGGGAAAACTCCAAGAAGAAGAGCAAACAATCGTAAATATATATGCACCAACCAGTGAACTCAAATACATAAAATAAATATTAACAGACATGAAAAACCAAATAACCACTAAAACAATTGTAGTGGGGAATCTTAACCCTCCACTCTCACAAATAGATGGATCAACTAAACAAAAATCAAAAAAGAAATATAAGAATTAAAGTAAGCCTATAAACAAATGGACTTAGTAGATGTTTACAGAATGTTCCCCCCAAAACATCAGAATACATATTCTTCTGAGCTGCGTATAAGACATTCTCCAATATATACCACACATTAGCCCACAAAACATGTTTTAGTAAATGTAGAGAAATTGAAATCATCCTATGCATACTATCTGATCACAGCACAATGGAACTGGAAATCATTGACAAAAGAAATTAAAAAACTACATAAACACATGGAAGTTAACACCCTCCTGAACAACCAATGGGTCATGGAGGAAATTAAAGATGAAATTAAAAAGTACATGCTATTAAATGATGATGCCGATACAACATATTGGAACTTACGGGATTTGATGAAAGCAGTCCTATGAAGGAGATTTATAGCTATGAACTCTTACATCAGAGAAACAGAATGAGCTCAAATAAACTAACTAATATTGAACCTCAAACTTCTAGAAAAAGGAGAACAAATCAAACCCAAATTTCATGCAAGGGAGGAAATTACAAAGATAACAGCAGAAATTGATGCAACTGAGACTAAGAAAACATTACAAAGAATCAATGAACTGAAAGTTGGTTCTTTGAAAGAATAAATAAAATTGATAAGCCATTAGCTAACCTCTTCAAAGAGAGGAAAGAAAAGACACAAATTCAAGCAATTAGGAAAGAAAAAGGTAACATCACAATGTATCCCACAGAAATCCAGAAGATCATCAATACCTCCTATGAGAACCTATATTCTAATAAGATGGGAAACAGAAGAAAGGGACAGATTCCTAGATACAGTTGAATTGCCAAAACTAAATCAAGAAGTTATAAAAATTCTAAATAACCCAATATCAGCCAGTGAAATTAAAAATGTCATTAAAATTTACCAACAAAGAAAAGCCCAGGCCCTGATGGATTCACTGTTGAATTCTAAAAGAAATTTAGAGGAGAACAAATCCCACTAAAGCTGAAACTCTAAGGAAATTGAAAGAGAAGAAATACTTCCAAAATCATTCCTGAAAGCAAATTTTGCCCTGTTTCCAAAACCAGAGAAGCACCCAACCAAAAAAGAAAACTACAGGCCAATCTCCCTAATTATCATAGACACAAGAATCCTCAATAAGATACTGGCAAAGAGAATGCAGTAAATCAACAAAAAGATTATACATCATTACCAAGTGGGATTCATCCCAGGATTGCAGGGATGGTTCAACATACACAGATCAAGAAATGTAATACATCATATAAATAGAACCATAGACAAAATTCACATGATCATATCAATAGATACAGAAAAAGCATTTGACAATGTCCAACACTCATTCATGATAAAAAAAAACCCTACAGAAAATTAGAATAGATGGTCCTTACCGCAATCTTATAAAAGCCGTCTATGACAAACCAACAGCCAGCATCATACTAAATGAACAAAAACAAAAACAAAACAACAACAAAAAAGAATGCTTTCACTCTAAAATCAGGAATAAAACAAGGATGCCCATTATCACCACTCCTGTTCAATATAGTTCTGGAAACATTAACCAAAGTAATTAGACAAGAGATATAAGTAAAATGAATAAGGATAGGAAAGGAAGAAGTTAAATTATCATTGTTTGCAGATGACATGATACTCTACAAAGAAGACCCCAAAAATTCCACCAAAAACACTGGCAGATTTAATTACCAAATTCAGTAGTGTACCTAGGTACAAAATCAACACTCAAAAATCAATAGCATTCCTGTACACAAGCAACAAATTCACAGAGAGAGAAATTAGTGAAACCATAACTTTTATAATAGCATCCAAAACAACAACAACAAAAAAAAGGAAAAACTTAGGAATCCATCTAAGAAAGGAAATAAAAGACCTGTACATTGAAAGTTACAGTGCTCTGAGAAAGGATATTGAAGAGAATAATAGACAATGAATAGGAAGAACCAACATAATGAAAATGAACCTACTCCCAAAACTGTTATAGAGATTTAAAGCAATTCCATAAAAATACAGTTAACATACCTCACAAAGCTAGAGAAAACATTCGTAAAATTCATTTGGAGACAGAAAAGACCTACAATAGCAAAAGAAGAAGGAGGAGGAGGAGGAGGAGGAGGAGGAGGAGGAGGAAGAGGAGAAGGAGAAAAACCCAAACTTGAGGACCAGTAGAACAGAATAGACGATTCAGACACGACTCCAAACACACTCAGCCATCTTATTTTTGACAAAGGGGCCAAGCATGTTCCCTGGAAGAAAGATAGCCTCTTTAATAAATGATGCTGGTAAACCTGGCTTTCCACATGCCAATGACTAACACTAGATCCATGTCTATCACCATGCACTAAACTAAAGTCAAAATGGGTCAAACATCTAAATTTTAAAACAGAAACACTAAATTTACTGGAAGAGAAAATAGGCAGAAATCTTGAAGACATAGGTGTATGCAGTTACCACTTGGAAAATACTTTAAAGAATCAACAAATGGATCTCATCTTATTAAGAAGCTTATGCACAACAAAAGAAATCACAACAGTTGTCTCCCAGACAAAGAGTCTAGAACTGAAAAAGAATTGAAAAAATTCAGGTCCCCAAAATTCAAAAACCCAATTCTAAAATGGGCATCTCAGATGAATACACACTTCTCTGACTAAGAAATACAAGTGGTAAATAAATACATGAAAAAATGTTTGGCATCATTGGTCGTTTAAGTGATGCAAATTAAAACAAGACTGAGATTCCATCTCACTCCAGAAAGAATTGCTATCATCAAGAAATCAGCCAATCACAAATGCTGGAGGAGCTGTGGAGAAAATGGAACAATTCCCCACTGTTGGGAGTGTATACTGGTGCAACCACTGTGGAAACCAGTATGGAGATTCCTTAAAAACTAGGATTAGAGGTTCCATTCAACCCAGCTATTCCCCTTCTGTGTATCTTTCCAGAAGAATTGAAAACATCATACTGCAGTGATATATATGCACCCATGTTTACAGCAGGACAATTTCTAATAGCTAAATCTTGGAAATAATCCAAGTGCCAATCATATATTTAATGAAGTACTACTCAGCTATAAAAAAGAACAAACCGGAGACTTTTATAGGTAAATCGATGCAACTTGAGACCATACTCATAAGTGAAATACATTAGACCCACCTGTGTAAACATCGTATTGTCTCACTAGCGTGAGAAACTGGAATAAGTAAGATTGAAAATATGCAGTAGATACTGGGATTAGGGATGTGTAATGAGGGAAAGGGGAAAGAAAGGAAGGGAAAAGAAAAAAATATACACACACACAAGATTGTTAAGATATTTATACAACTAGTTTCTCTTAGTTCCTTGAAGGGAAAGGCTTGAGATAATATTATTTGGGCAATAATGTGTACCACCTTGCACTCTGAGTAATTACTATAAAGATAACAATATGCAATGTATTGGTTGTTATTATTCTCCTACCAGCCTGTTTTGAAGTTCTGTTTCATTTTTATTTTTATTTTTTATCTTTAAAATAAAAAAATAAAAAGAGAGATAATAATTTGGTACTATTATGCTAAAATAGAATTGGCAAAGCTCAACCCATGGGTATACACCATATATTATTTTATACATATTTTGCAGGTTTAACATTTATTCAACAAATATATGTCCAGTGCTTTATTTTATATTGGACAATTTTTCCAAATTGGAAACTAAATGCAAAAGAATGAATGGAAAGAAGGTAAATATTGAATGATACATATCTAGAAATATCCTCTTGGCAGTATGTTTCAGCTTCCTGGTTTTATAGTGGGGTTCTGCAGTTAGTCCCACCATATTTAAGAAGACCTCTTATCTGTCAGCAGTTATATATACCCATTCCAATGCTCATCTCTGGGGAGAGAGATGGAAAAGTGTAAGTGAGCTGCTTTCTCTGTTTAAATCATGTGTGTAGGTTTTCTTCCTTCAGGACAGGGGCCATCAGGATGATTTTTGGGCAAGTGAGCTGGACTTTGGGTCCCCATGGACATAGAATGTAAGGACAGATGCTTTGGAAAATACCTCTGTTTTCTGAAACAGAAAGGCTCTAGGATACAGGGTAACAGGCGGTTTATTTTGAAGCCAGGAAGCTATAAATTTTGTCACATAAAGACAACTCTGCTCAAAAATTCTGCAAGTTGGCCCTTCCTGATGGGGATAGGGAAGAGTCAGATGGCCTCCGACCATCAGTTCCTTCTCTGTTGGCCTTAACTCTCTCACAGCTGGACGTGAAGATTCTGGTAAATAGCGCAGCCCAGACAAGGGATGCTGTGGTGCCAAGGGGTTAACAGGCACTTTGTGTGAAGTTTTAATATTCCACAAATGAAATGTGCATGTGAAATGGGAAAAAAAGAGGAAAAGATTATATTCGTCAGCTGGGCTGCCATATGTTGTTCTGGCCAGAGTGCAGCAAAAATGGTGACAATTCTTTCCTGAATGAGAATCTCTGTCAACTCTTAATTTTGTGCCTTTCTTTGGACAAGTAGAAGCTTTTTTCATGACCCAGACAGAGTTGGGTCTACCTACAAGTTTTGGGGCTACCTACATCTACCCCTAAAAGACAGAAAGAACGTTGACATTGCTGGGTTTGAATTTTAGGCAGTGGAAAAATGCAAATAAATAAATAAATAAATAAACCCCCATAAGATTCATCTGCATATTTTCTTCTTCTTCTTTTTTTTTTTTAGATGAAATCAGCCCTTAGGGTAAAAGGAACCCTTGAAAAAACGAATGATAGCTAGCTGGCTCTGGCTCTGACTGACAAATAGAGTGAAAGTTGAATTGGCAGATCTGTTAGTTCTAACTGAGGTCACCATCAGTTTCATAGGATTGACTTTGCCACACAAAAGGTTTTTCTTATATATATTTAGTGGGCTGTAATGCTTATATTAGTAAGAAACAAATGTCCAAAACTGTGTGGTGTAAGAAAAGTAAATAAGATATAGCCTTGGAGTGTGAGAGGGTAGTTGTGTTTTAGTGATATCTGTCTCACTTTGTATTTAAAATTCTTGCACTGAACAAAATTACTTTTTCTTTGGGTGATATTTTATAGATTCTGTTTACTGATTGTATAAGTAAGACAATTAACAAATGACTTTTAGGATGTAGAAAAATTAGAAAAAAGAAATATTCCATAATTTATTTCAATATTTTGTTTTATTTTTCATACTATAAATAAATGTATAAACATAACTTTATATAGTTTGACAACATATTATTATGCTGTAAATATAATTCTTAATAATTCTGTATACATTGCTGATAGGATGTCCCATTCTTTGTTACTTATTCCCTGTAGCTAGCATTTGGATACTTTCTGAGTTTCCACTCACTAACAAGTAAGCAGGATCTTCTTCCCTCATGATTATTCTTATAGAAGAGAGCACTGTTTATAAGAAAAACAAGTGGAGGTTACAGTGACCAGTCAGTGTTTAATTTAGAATTGTACAGTAACTGAGAATCTCTGACTTTACAGTTATATTATATATGTTATATATGTTGATTATTTTACCTCAAAGATTACTTGAGGTAATGTTTATTCTAGACCTACTTGAATATTTGAATTAGATTCAAGTGTTACAAAGATGAAGAGTTAACATAGATTTTGTTAGCTGTATCATTGGTTTACTCATTCAGTTTCTGGAGTGTGTCAAATGAGACACAGTTTGGATAAGGCACAAATTCTTAGTGGGAACTAATTCTGCCAAGTGCTAGCATGTTAATGAAAATACTGTGAGCAGAAAGTTCCAGGTAAAAATGGAAAAATGAAATCAGTTCTCAGACTCCACTTCCTCCAATTTCAAACTAAACTGTATCAAAACTAAGAGAGAATAAGACAGTAACTGAACAAAGAAAGGATCATAACCAAGTGCTACGAATTTAAAAAATGAAAGGGAAGCCAAGGGTAAAAAGAGCCCTACATTGTGCAGTGCCCAAGCAAACCCTCCCTCCAGCCATCCTCAGACTGGTGAGTTGACAGAGGTTTAAGATTTTTCACAAATAGCCAAAATCTGGAGGGAGAAAAGGGGAAGTAAGTGCTTGTTTGTCTTTCTTGTTTCTGACTGAAGGAAAACAGAGAGAAACAGCTATCAAGAAGGCCTGGAAAAACGATGGGGTGAGAAATAGAAGTAAACTTAGATGGCGGTGAAGACTCCAGGCTCAATGAGGACATAATCTGAGCACAGGAGCAATCCTACAGAAATAGTGCACCTTTTTCCTCTGACTAAGGAAAATGAACCAAAATGCTATTGGGTGTTTCCCTGAATCTAAAAGTGAGAGCAGAGAGCAAGTACCTGGTTGGCACAGCACTGAGTTGGGACTCACCTGTCTGCCTCTTTCTATGGCTCCCCTACCCTGTGTTCTCACGTAGTGCTCAGAACAATGAATATTCAGCATTAAAACACTAAGGCGAAGAAAGGGAGTGGAACACAAATATGGCACGCCATGGACAGAGGACACTTGAAAAGAAGGTCATCCAGGCCATAACAGAGCAAGGCAGGTGGGCAAAGGGGATGAGGAAGAAGGGAAAGGAAGAGAAAGGGAGGAGGAGAAGAAATGATAATTGGATATATTCTGTCGGGAAATTTAAAAGCCACCTAACAAGAAAATAAGTAGCTCAAAATGATTAAGCCACAGAATGAGAAGGAAAGGGAGAGAAAAAAGCAGTAATTATAATCAAATTAATATCATTATTGGACTAATAAATGAGACAGTAATAGTAGTTGACATTTTTTGAGCGTTTAGCATGTCCCATACTCTGTTCTGAATACTGTATGTGGATTAATTCCTTTAATCTCTACCAAAATTTTAAAAGTAGTATCTTTATTATCAAAAGAGAAAGCTTTGCCCCTAACCAGCACAATGTGATTAAGTCATTGACCTATTTACTAAATGTGGCAGAGGAAAGATTTTAAATCCAGGCAGATACACATTTATTTGATCCCAGTTATTAATACTGTAAACATGTAGCTTGATTCTAATAACAGTTAATTTTTCCATTCCTCTATCTCCACTTTATGTATAAAGAAGCAAAACTCATTTAAGGCTCTTGCTAGCTTTTTCAGGACATTTTTTCTTTATAGTTTTCTGTGTTGCTTGAATGTAAAAAGTACTGTATTAACTTTATAAAATAATTAAATTACCATTATTGGACAACAGTGATAATAATATAGTAATTATCATAAGTCCTTGCATTTTTGCTTCTGTGTTATCTATTCAATAGCTTACCTCCTTATTTACTTTATAATGATGTCAGTATTTTATGTCACTTCCTAAGCAGGGTTGGTTATTGACTGTGGTGTGGTTTCTTTTAAACACTGGACATTTGAAGATTTCTCAAAACACCAAGCAAATAATTCATAATTTTATTTTATTTTATTTTATTTTATTTTATTTTATTTTATGGCACCGGGAACCAAACTCACAACCTCGTGTCTGCCAGGCAGGCTCTTCAGCCACTGAGCCCAACTCCTGGACCTATTTTTTCTGAGGCAGGGTCGCACTATGTAGTTCAGGCCGGCCTTGTGCTCACGTTGTAGCCCAAGCCGGCCTCGAACTCACAAGGCTCCTTCTACCTCAGCCTCCCGAGTGCTGGGATTAAAGGCGTGCGCCACCACACCCAGCTCCCATTCATAATTTTAAACATCTTTCACATCTGAACAGAAACTTGTAAACCTATTCTTCACACACATTATGTTTCGATTTAATAAACTTTTAATATTGTGTTGTGGTCTCTCTTACCCACCAGAATTTAAATTCCTTGAAGTCTGGTTGTTTTGTATTCCCAACATTCAGAATAGTCTTGCACTTAGGATACTACATAAATGCTTGCACAAGGAGTAAATGAATGAATGAATAGAAAACAGTTTTTTATAACAGAATGTAGACTGAAGAATGACTGGTAGAACTGATAAATTGTTGAGGTGAATTTAAGTTTCAAGCTGGGGATTTAGCTCAGCGGCCTAAGTGCCTGCCTAGCAGATGCAAGGTTATGAGTTTGATCTCTGGTACCAAAAAACAAAAACAAAAACAAAAACAAAAACAAACAAACAAAAAAAAGAATTTAAGTTTCAAGTATGGTTCAACTTAGTTATAATTGCCAGTATGACAATTCTAAACATTTAAGTCATACTATGCATTTAAAAAAACATGATAAATATTTATTTCATATACTTAATATATTTCAAAGCTTGCATATCATACTCATACATGTACACAAACACTCCTTTCAAAAGGTTTACTTTTTGAAGGTATCGGATATAAGAAAGAAACAAACATTCCTGACTGTGGGAGGAAAGCCCTGTTTCTCCACAGTCATGTGACAGTCAAAAGGTTTCTTGCAGAAATCTCAGCCTCACATCACTGAGAACCAGGTTTTGTTCCATTTAACCTTACTGCCACCATTAAATGGTAAAGAATTTTACAGAAGTAGTTTGATTTTCTAGTTCCTGTGACTCTAATCCTCCAGTCACAGTTTCATATAACATTTCTCTGTTGCTGATTTGTCACAGTCCACGTCACTCAGTAATGTGTTTCTGATTGTCTTGTTTCCGAACCATTCACCAGTTCACATCCCCTGCCCAGCTCCCAGAGCCTCTCAGTTTGTTGTATATACTGTTTCCCATACACCCCATTCCAGTCCCTAGACCTTTGCCTTTTTACTTTTATTTCTTTATGAAGCAGTTTCCTTCTATAAATGTTATCCTATATGGATATAATTTTTAAAATTTTCTTAAGGGTCTCTAGAAGCATTCATTGTTGTGTTGCTTTGAAGATTGATACAGTTAGTTGAGTATTTATATATACATAGCCCTTTTAATCTAGATTTAAAATGAAGCACAAAAACATTGGACTGCTTCCTTTATGACACTCTTCTAACCTTGACTGCCAGACTTCCTACCTTTCTCTCTCTACATTCCTCTGTGGTGGACTTGAAGAAGATGGAGAAGAAAAGTAAAAGGAGGAAGAGGAAGAAAGGAGGCAGGAAATAGGTAAGGACATCTGGAAGTATTTATCACAATTCATGAATGGGAAATTGAGATAAGGTCTTTTGCAAAACATTCCTTTCTCCACTTACTTCTTGCCTCTCTTACTGTTTTAACCCAGTACCTTTGCACTGAACTATATCCCCAGTCCTATTCTTAATTTTTATTTTGCGACAGTCTCACCAAGTTGCCCAGACTAGCCACGAACTTGTGTTCCTTCTGCCTTAACCTCTCAAAATATTGAGATTCCAGCTATGCACCATAATGCCTGGCTTGCATTTCAATTTAAAAAAAATATTCATAAAAGTACTTCAAAAAATAAAAATATTTTAAAATAATTTGAATTTTTAAAAAGTTATATATAGATGACCAGTTCAACTTTTGTTGGAATACAACATGAACAGGAATGTATTTGTTTGTATCTACCAGTAGCACTTGGCTTGGTAATTGACCCAGTAAGTAGTCATTAAATGATCTTTCATCCTGTTTTATTTTATTGGAAAACAGATGGATCTGAAGGACTAATTTTATTCCTGACTAGTTTCTCAAGGAACAGTATCTAATAAGAAATAAATGTTTTACTAAAGGCAGTTTTCAGAAAGAAGCAGAAAAAAAAGAGAGCAATATTTTCTTGATTGTACTAAAATCAGATAATCAGTAAGGTGAACCTATGTCCCCATTTCTTTGGGACAGTACCAATTTATCCCTACTGACTTGGCATAATTATTAATAACACCACTTTTCACTCTCAAAGTGTCCTTGTTTGGATGACAAATTATATAGGCACTCTATTAATCAGGACCTAGATTATCAAAAGCTATTTGCAATCTAATTGCAAGAACTTAGTTTTTTTTAAAAAAAAAATTTTGGTGGAAGATGGTGCTCTTGTAACCTAAATTGAAATTAGAAAATGTATTAGCTCCTTTTTAGAGATAATACATACATACAGATGTGTATGTAGATAAGGCACTTTTATGATACTGCTTTGCATTAGAATTACATATTTATGTGCTTATTTACACTGGCCTCATTAAGGGCACTTCCACAGTTGGGAATGTGCTCAATTTTATGTTCCCTCAATACCTTGCTAAGAGTTTTGTACTTAATATACATTCAATGAGTATTTGTTGAATGGAATTGAGTGAAGTGAAACTAAATTGTTAAATTATTCCATCAGGAAAAATTTGTGTGTTTGTGTTCCAATAAAAAAACTGGGAATAGTCAATATGCCATTATGAATTTGATATATATGACACACTAAAGTAAATTTTAAGCTTCATCATCCTCATTTTGCTGTCTGGAGTGCAAGGCATTTTTTCCCTGAAATAGTGAAAAGCATTCTGTTCATTGAGGAAAATGTCCACAAGAGGCTTTGAGTTCTGGGATATATTTCACAGAAAGTGTGTCTTATATATTTTTTCTTCTTTTTTTTTAATTGGCTAGGGTTTTGACCAGAAGGACAATAGGAGACTAGCAATAGGATATTGGCCATAGCTTGCAATTTTCATTAGTCAAAAATTCAATGAATATTTTTTTGGCCCTATTGAGATTTGAAGAGTCTCAAATAAGAACCACAGAGAGGACCAATCTTTGAGAATCTGTGTATTTTGTATTTGAGGACTGAAAGTCCTGGCCAACTGGCAAGGCACTGAGCTCTTCTAACAAGTTATAGGGTGGAAATTATTTCTCTTCTCACCCATCTGCTCTAGGAGCCATAGCTCATATTTAGAAGTAGCACTACTTTCAAGGAGAAAAAAAGACCATCAGCAGAGTGAAAAAAGAATCAAAGACCATCATTGACTTAACAGCAGACACAACAACTAGCACAAATCACTTGTGATATTCATCTAAAATTTCTAATTTTATGTTATTGCTACCTGACATAATAAACCTATAGAGGTTTTTGTACTACTTGTGACAAAGGAGATGGTATTTTGAAGATTGGTGAATGTTTCTCTGTCAAGTAACAGCAAAAGCCCTGCACAATTTTTTTTTTCAGCAGAGACAAAGGAGAGTTGTTCTACCAAAGGAGATTCTATATTCTATTCTAGGCATGTTTATCATACATGCAGATAAATATTCAAATAAAGAAGACAACATAGAGGGATGGAGAAAAAGATTATGGTAATGAAAACATTTTTCTCTCACTTTAATTTTCATTCATTAGCTTTGATTGTCTAAAGAAATCAATGTTTCCTTAGCTACATTACTTAAATTGTGGAGGCCTCTGCAACTAGCAAAGAGTAATGTCCTTTTTTCTTGCCATGATATTTACATATGGCAGCACTCTTTTGTGACCCACTCTAGTTCAATTGGGTAAATTGAGTCAAAAACCTGCAAAGAGCCTATTATCCAAAAGGGATGATCATACAGTAAGACATATTATTTTTTAAATGAAAAGACCAATATAAGGTAATTCTTAAGAATTAGCTTACTTTAAGAATCATGGAAATACCTCTTCCAAAGTATTGATTTAAGATACTAATATTTTGGGAAGCAAATTGCACAAAATTGGGTTAATCAATGATATGGCTTTTAAAGTACATATCCTTTCATATAAAATTATCTTCATGCAGTTGTCAAATCATCTCTATATTGTGGTTTCATTTCATACACAATATCTATGGGTTTTATCTTGAAAAGCGTGCCTATCTATTGCTGAAGCTGTGACCTAGGAGAAGAGAAAATATTAGATTCAGGTAAAATGTCTTGTTCTAAAGAGTTTCCTCACAGTGTGTATGGTTTATACTTCTTAGCATTTTCTCATACATTGACTTTTACTGCCATGTTTGCAAGTGTGCTGCATTTTTTTTTTTAACTAGATGAGGGCATATCTTTTCATTGGGATGTTCCAAAATGTGGCCTACTTTGTATATGAGTCATTCTTTTAGACCCAGTTAAATGTTATCTCCTCTAAAGTGTACCCTGACTCACACAATGAGTTGATCATGCCTCTCCTTGGCTCCAAAAGCACTTTATCTGTAATACTACAGTAGGATTGTGTGGGGAAGACTGATTTTAATTGGGGTATCAGGAGGTTTTGGAAATTATGCATAAGGTTTTCCTAGAAGGAAGTGTAGTTTGCCAGGTGAAGAGCATAGTTTAGAGTTCGTTGCTCAGAATCTTTTACCCGCATGCACACAAAAGAATCCCATAAAAGTAACTCCAGTAATTATAATACACATGAATAGTTGACATTTGTTGGTGGAAATTTGAATGACTGCTGAACTGAGATGGACATATTCTTCTATCACTCAGACCGTTACGTAAGTTCAGTTCTTTGCATTGGAAAAATTCTAGATCTTTAAGTGTCATTTGCCTTTAATGATATTTAGTATTTATTTCTCTCTCCACTCTAGCTAGAGTTTTTCAGTGAGAGATTTCACTGCTGTGGAGGGAACACACAACACTTTTTGAAAAAGTGTTGTTAATGATATCGTGATATTCTATAGATTTTGATCATTCAAATATTTTGGCATTATTAATGTAATGAATGACATTTTAAAATGTTATGCTAAAAATAGTATGTACTACCTTCTACTAAGCATGACTTTTGTATTTGGGCTTGGCTTGATGAGTTTCAGATAAAAACAGCAAGGTTATTTTCTTTGAATTTTACTATCAAACAAATGAGAGGGAAATGATTTTAGTATTTCCCATAGTATCTAGATATCATGGAATAGTTACTTGGTCACATTCATATGCCATGACTGTTTTATTTAAATGTATCATTTTTTGGGTCCTGACCCTGTTATATGTGCTCCCTTCAACCAAAGACATAACTGGAAATGGAGAAAAGTACATTAGTTAGGTTTTATGTTGTCTTTTGTAATGCACCATTCCCAGATATTCTAAGTGGTTGATTTAATCATTAAAAATATATTTTTTCATACTCTCTTGATCTTCTTTAGGTTTCTGAGAAAGCACTGTTAATTTTAAAAATATAAAAATAAGTCAGGAAAGTGAAATCCTTCCTTAGGTAACCTCAGAATAGAGGAACTTTGTGCATTATGCAGCCGAGGCCATGCCAAAATGCAATTTGGAGGGTGTCCAGCCCTTCATTGGAAAGTAATGGTTTTCACTGAACTGAGTTATGACCAGCTGTTTGCAGACAGTCTGTGACATACTGATAGAGCAGAACACCGTATGTTGCTTTCCAAATCAAATGATACAAGAAGTGTGACAGAGTGGAGAAACATCTGTCATTAGCAATTTTCAGCACGCTTCACTAATTCTGGACAAAATACGAGTAATGAACTTACCGCAGGAAACTTCAAATACTACCACTGCTGAAACAAGGATATAAACAGCAAGTCCTCCTAATGGCTTCTAATTTAATTCATTTGCAGTAAGAAACAAACAAAGTGGGTTATTTGTTTTTGATCATAGGGTGTAAATACTGATGCTGATCACAAATGCTTATTTTAATAAAAGAATAGGGATTAGGGAATCTAACTTTCTTCAAGTTCATAGAGCTTTATTCCTTCCTTAATTGTTGAAGAAAATGAGCTTTTATTTTTACTTTCGTGAGCAGCAGTCAGAGAACACACCCTACCAAGGATAGGATCTTTCCTGAGTTGTTTCTGAGTGTGATACTCCAAGCTCTGAATGGCTGGTGTTTTTACAGTTTATTGAACCTGCAGTGATATTTACATAATATTAAATGTTCCTCGTCTTTCTACTAAGAGGCTTGTATGGAAGAATGTGTTAGGTCTTTCTCAAGCTGCTTCTGTCTACTGTTTCTTGTCTTGCCGTTTTTTTTTTTTTTTCCTGGCTGATAATTTTCATTTTGCGGTCCCACAAATTTTCACAGTTCTATAATGAGCGCATGGTCCTCATACAGCATCCACATGGTTCTCTACTGGTCGACGTCACACTGTTTATGAGATCTCAGAGCCAAACCATGTGAAGGCTGCAATCTGTGAGCATTTTTCTTTTGTATCTTTGCAATCAATTGAGCTATTAAGCCATTAACATTCAAGGCCTACTCAGCTCAACTCAAACTCCTGGTTAGCGCCAAGACAGCAAAATTCCTAAATGGATGGATGAACTCAAGGATGACTCCAGAAGAAAAAAAAAAATGAAGAAAAGTTTTGACTCTTTATCTGAAGTTTGGAATAATGTTCAGACAAACAGTAGTGTAAAACACAGACATCAGATTTTGCCCAAGCCGTTGGTGTTCTACCAATGGGACCTACTTTGGACTGTGTCCCGGAACAAAAAGACTGAATGCCATTCGGAACTGATGACTGTAAAATGAGTGTAGGATGTCTTTGAGGAGCTTCTTAATTACAAAATTATTCATGATAAAATGGCACTAAACTCAAATTCCCTGTTTCTTGTAAATTTTAGCATGGTGCTTCATAAAAATTGCTTATAGCTTTTGAATACTTTAGATAAACCAGATCTAGCCTAGGAATTGTGTGTGGGGAAATCACCTCCTAATATATTTAAATCTTTCACTCTTCCTCTTCCTCTTCTTTTTCCTTTTTTAAAGGGAATGTCACTCTTACTCATTTATCTTTTTAAAAAAGCAATCTCTAAATTATTTTACCATACGTAAGAAATATTCCAAGATATGCAAATGCTAAATTCTTCTGGTTTTTATAGACATCTGCATTGAAAAACAAAACAAAGTGAAAATATAGATGCTATTGAAACCCATCATTACGTTTGTGATCTAGATAATAAAGTAAGCAGACCCGAGCAATTCGCTAACACTAACGCTATTCTTTACATAAACAGTAAATGTTTAGATTTTCCTGTTCACTGACTAACAGCACACATATCATAAACACTAAGCTGTTATAGTACGTTTAGTGTGTTGATTCACTTTAACAGTTGTTAGTGTGAAGACAGGAAAAGAAAAGTGGGTGTAATGAGACCATGTGCAGTATGCTGTGAAAACAGAGGCCCTTATTTGGCATAATGGGTTGCACCATAAGGGCCATAAAATTGTGCATGTGTTAGTATCATTTTAATTATTACGGGTGCCACATGTTAAGCAGAATAGCGGAACTACTAAAACAGCTTCAAAATCCTTACTGCTGATCGCTGCATTTAATTACAAATAGGAACATTTGGAGATAGGTCACCATAAAACCCTTCTGTTGTCAAATGAGCTCAAATCTGATTTTTGTAATTATGTTTTTATACCACAGATCCTGTTGAATAACTATAGGGAATAAAATTTTAATAAGTACTGATTAAATGTAGGTACATCTTGCTTCCTAAGAATATTTATGAACGCTCATTGCACTTAAATCAAGGTACCATCACTTTTTCCTGTGGACAGTACTTTGATCATTCAACCTCAATGCAAATAAGCTGAATAAATTTATGTTCCATGAAATATTGTTTTTTTTCCATTGGAGCATAAAAGCTCTGGATTTCAATTATTCATTCTGTTTGTGAGCAGTATGCACTGTATTGTAATTCTCTAGAACCAAAGTGTTTTCATTACCCCATTACATGTCAGATTCCATGGGGTCTTGTAATTAACTTTCCAGAGGCTGAACTTTATCAAGGAAAGGATGATGACACTTATGTCTATCTTGTTTTCTGCTAGAATAAATATGGTGAAAGATAGTAAGCTCACTTTTCAAATTTCTTTTCTTTGGAATTATTTATTTATTAACTTATCTATTTATTAATTTCTGGATTACTTGGGTTGTGAAAATCATGAATGCATTGTGTTTATCAATAAAGACAGTACTTTGGGGTACTCTGTAATGCTATTTCTTCATTTTGTGAAAGTAACTTTAAAAGCTTTCATAAATATTAGGCCTTTTGTGCTCTTTCAAACAAGAAATTATCGCTGTATTTCTAGCAGAGATGAGAAATATAAGATGAGCTGAAGAAAGAATTACTAATAGGTAATGACACATGAAATTCATGAGTTAATGTAAGGCAATGGTCCAAACACAGAGCTGGCATATTTTAAAATTGAAATGTGTTCATATTGGCATGTGACCTCACAGATATTAAGGCAGGTACATTTATAAGCTATCCATATGGACATACAAATTTGTGGGTTTGGAATTCCAGAAGCTTAAAATACTAATGTATAAAATGGAGAAGCTTGATCCTTTTTATCAGTATTGTTCCTTTAGAATATTCACATCCTTCTGGATGTTCTAGGGGACCACATTGTTGGAGATGTTGGTCATTCAGTTGGGAGAATTAAATCTAGCTTTCCAGCAGAAGACATTTCTCAAGCTCATGAGAGAGTTCCATTTGCAAAACTCCCCAGATTATGTGTTATTAAGCACTTAATTCATGTAGATAGTTGTTTAATCTCTTTGAAGCTCTACAATGATATCATGAATAGTCTATACACTCAGATCTATATCTCCATATCCCTTGTTTCAGGTAAATGAAAAAGCAATGAGCAGTTCAGTAAAGACCTGGAATATTAATGCATTACTATGAGGCAGTGCCATTCTACTGACACCTGTATGTGACCCCCTGAATGCATTGTTCTGGTACAGTTGTCAAGAATAGGTTTTAAGGCTATAAAATACAGAAGAAGGAAAAAAAAAGAGCTTTGTGTAAAAAAACTATAATACATATAACTGGTCCTGAGGATTCTGAGTGATCCCAGCTACTTCCCTAATGGAGTCATTTGAATCTGTGGTCTCACTGTAAGGTCATCTATAAGTGTTGAGAGAGTAGGGGATGGGCAAAGGCTAATCCCAATGCAAAATTTTACTTCTATCATTTGGATGCATCATTTGAAAGTTCCAATTTATTTTTCAATTTCATTTCTGACATATAAACTATATGTCTTCAAAAATCAGGTTGCCATTCAGTAACTGTTTTGAACCCTGGTTGTGATCCACTGGAGGGATGCTAAATGTTACTTGGAATTATGTCCTTAATAAGCTAATTAATTAATTAACTAATTGTAGGAAATTCTGAGAACCACTGAAATCATTCATAAGAATGGACAAAAAGAAAAACCCTGGATTTGCAAGAATCATTTACCAGGAATAATGTTTAACACAGTAATTTCATTATTTTGTATTTTTACGGCATAAGACTAAGTTTTATAATCAAAGAGAATAGAAGAAAAGTTAAGAAATAAATAGCAAATGGAGAAGGATTTTCTTATTTTCTAAATTATTGATGCCTTCTTCTCTAAATGTGTAAAAGTTATCTTTGAACAAATATTGACCACAAAATTTGTTTTAAACAATTTTGCAAAATAATCCAAAAATTTTAGCCAATAGTTATTTATTGAGAGTTTATCTTAACTGGGCACTATGTGGGTTCGTGGGTAGTGCAGTAAGCAGTTTAGGCCAGGATTTTGTGATCGTGAGCATCCTATGGAACTGCAGGGCATGTGTGACTTCCTTGTAAGAGAAGAGTTTAGATGAACTCTTCGGCCCCTTTTTTGTTCTAAATTCCTATAAGCCCTGGGATGCTCTTGGTGATGGAGATATAGATGATTAGTTCTTGGAATTATTAGCCAACCTTCAGGGAGCCTATATAGAAGATAGGATGTAGATCAGAAAACATATAATAAACTCAGAAAACATCTGTTTGAATCAAAAGCCATGGCCAGAGTTCTAAATTTTAAAATGCTGTCATGCTTACTTCCTGCTCTGGGAACAAGCTTTACTCCAGGCACCAACTGAACCGGTTGACATTGTGCTCTTTGTCTCGGCATCAGCATCATGAAATCTTTTCATGCAAATCTTTATGTCTCTTTTGAGAAAAACTGATGCTCTCTCCTATCATAGAAAGATAAATAGGAGACGTCCATTATTTAAAAAACTCTCTTGTAATTATTTTCTTCATGTCTGTGGTGTCAATAGATTTAAATGCTGAAGGAGAATATAAGAGAATCACTTGCTCTCTGAAATACCATCTCCCGCTATTTATAATGGAAAGCTTGTGTTTACATTTTATTGTTTTACTACTTTTGAACTCAGTCGAGAGTTTATCATCCAGTTGGTAGGCATGTCTTAGTCATCTGCCACTTCCTGACTAGGTGACTATGATGGAGGCTGGCTACACTACTGAGATGCAACAGCTACATGCATAGTGTCATTGTCCTGACTTACTTTCTTTTGCGGTGTTCAGAATTCCCTTGAAACTCCTTCACAGATAAAACAGTTCACATGATCAATCTTTGCAGGAATTTTGAACATCATAAACTAGATTATGTCTACTTCATGCAACATTTCCAGCATTTTTATTGTCATGAAATTTAACTGTTTTCGTCTTTAATAGAAAATCTGATTCTCTTTACCTTAAATGGGTTTCTTAAATGCACAAATGACGACAACTGTAGCTTCGTTTTACTAAGACATGTGTCTACTTGTATATTATCAAGTGCTTTAAGACATTTTCCCAAGCTACGCTGGGGGAAGAAAGTCTGCCACCCTTTTTTGAGAAAACTGAAAGAAAACTTTGCTAAAGGCAAGTGTTTCTTGTAGTGGTTGTGCTGTGAGGCATGTTGTCTTCACTGGTTGACCACAAATTTCCCAAGGCTCGTATGTTGCCATATGTTATTTCTTGAAGTTTCTGTGCAAATTCTAAATTAAAAGGGAAACTATTCTTATATACACAAGGATCTTTATATTATTTGTGTATATATAGTATGTATGTACATATCCTTAATGTAAATATATGTACTTTTGTTTTATAAGTAAATATGCATTATATATTCTGAATATATGTAAATGTATAATTATGGTGTTTATATGAATACACACACATACACTAAATTCTTAAAGTTTCATTTCCAAAGTATGATTTGCATTTAAAAACTTGTAAATTCAGGATGTAAATGTATGTGATGTGTTCAAGACAACTTCTATTAAACAGAGTAAAGCTACTCAGAAACTTAATTTATTAGGTACTCTCTCCAGTGACTTTTTGAAAGAGGACTGAATGAAAGGAATTAAGTGCATACTGGAGATTTTTGGAAGAACTTTTAGAATGTGTTCAGTGTTAGCAGTCACCTGGGCCCGCTCAGCATGCACCTGTGGTAGGAAGGAAGTCTCCACAAGCTCCCCTTGTCCTACACCCAACTTTCACTACTACAGTCAGCATCACACCCTATATCTTTGCATTTCTTTCATTTCTTTGAATTTCAGGTAATATGTAACAGTCTGCTTTTTATCCTGATTGATGAATGTGGTTCATCTGTCCTACTCCTTCCTGAACAGTGTCTTTTCTTTTTTTGTACTACAGCACTGAGTACAATGCAGTCAATGAGAATCACCCTGCCACATCTGTCAGGTTGAACAGAGTTCCAGATGTTGAACTAGATGGACATTAATTGAAGGAAGGAAGCACTAAGTGTGAGTTGATTTCCGCTTAATTGAACTTTTTAGTTAACTAAAAATTAACGAGAAGTTTAGTAGGTATATTTTTACCCTTGCTGAGATACATTCTTGCTGAACTAGGGAGAATATAATTAGCATGTCAGCTCTTCTACTAAGCTCAAGTTAATTCCCTATAGGCCTAGACTTACCTTCTTCCTATCTGCAGTCTGGCATGTCTTGAGGGCTCACAACTATCTGTTGAATGAATGAGTTAGTCACTTTATTTATTCTTTTTTTTTTTTTTTTTTTTTTTTTTTGCGGCACCAGGGATTGAACTCACAACCTTGCGCCTGTCAGACAGGTGCTTAAGTCACTGAGCCAAACCCCCGGCCCTGGTTTTTTGAGGCAGGGTCGCACTGTGTAGCTCAGGCTGTAGCCCAAGCGGGCCTCGAACTCACAATGCTCCTCCTACCTCAGTCTCCCGAGTGCTGGAATTAAAGGCGTGTGCCACCACGCCCGGCTACTTTATTTATTCTTATAGGGATATTTATCAAACTGCTTCATCTTGCTGGGTTTTCAAACAAGCAGGATGGATTAAATAATTTCTGGATGATTCTCAAAGAGTAAAGTCCATTCATTGAAATTCCACCCATACCAACTTCTCAATTGCTTTAGTACCATAATAATAGTCATTTAAAATAAAGACTAAAATTTTTGAGCAGAAGACATGAGCGGAGGATGGCAGCAAATGATTATAATCCCAGAATTCAGGGAGCCTGGAGCAGGAGGATCATGTGTTAAAGCCCAGCTTGCGTTATTTAGTGGAAACCAGTCTCAAAATAAAAAAAAATTAATAATGAATCTAGTGTTGCATCTCAGTATGGAGGCCCTGGGTTCGAGCTCCAATACCACCAAAAATGTAACTAGGAAGTGTCTTGAAGATGGGGACCTCGATATTGAGTTGATGCACTATTCATTGACAAAAGGAAGGTGGATCGGGTTCTGAAATCCAGATGAGCTTCAGGGACACGGAGCAGAAGTTTTAATTAGATATTGATATGCATAAACTTGTATGTGTGATAGTTTTTTTAATTATTAAAAATTACACCAATCTCAAAAGATGTTCAGGTTCCAATTTAATTTTGCACTCCTTCATGTCTCCCCCAAACCTTCACATTGTTTGACAGTATGTTGCAAGACTGCTGCCTGTAAGTGTGAAAAGTCAGGATGAGAGTTCACAGCAGGTTGATGGCCTGGAGATGAGAAGTCTGTCTGAGGACACTTCAAAGTTGCAAAGGTATTATTCTCACATGGAGTTATTTCTCAGTGGGTGTGAACAACAGCTACTCAGCAAGCTGGTGTAGTGTGAAATAGAGTTTCCTGAAAAATGATGTGCAGACATATGCAGAAAGCCACATGCTTAGTACATGCACAGACTGTGTGCCTAACTTCCAAGGGTTGGGATATTTGCCCAGGAGATGAGATAGAAATGGTGTGTAACCCAGGGAAAAGTACAGTTTGGAATGATCTGACAGATACATGATTCAAGGCAGATACATGTTTAAAGATAAAAAGTAGAAATGCAGCTGGATTGGGGAAGGGAAGTCTGAGGAAATGGTGGGAGGATCCAGTTTTATATAAAACATCAGAAATCTTTCCATGTAATGTTAGAAGACCTGCCTCTGCTTTGATAACAATTATGTTAACTATGCAGTGTATCATTTTTTGTAATTTCAGGGTAAGAAGCAGGGTTTATTAATCTTCAATCCTGATTGAAGAGAGACAAGTGCAGAAGTGCTTTGCTCCCGTGGTGATGTATATCTGCTGAGAAAGTATCTGTCCACGTTCATCCACAGCCCTCTGGACCCAGTGCATTGCTTATATATTAGATCTGGTTGGACCTTTTCTTCATAGAGCTGAAGTGTGATACACAGATCTTTACATGAATATTTTTCTCAGCTGTATGGTTCTCCTCATGGTGTCTGCTATCTGTACAGTAAAGGAGGAAAAGCAGTTAGGAGAGTAAATAGCCTTATGTGTGTAGGAGTTAAAACTAATATACCTAGAGTCAAGGTGAGAGTGAAGAAAAACCATACCTGCATTTATGTATGATTATTTTACCTTGCATGTTTAAAAAAGTATTTGAAATGACTCACTATCCCCTCAGAAATATGTATGCCATAAGGCCCATGAAAATATCAACAGAAAATAAAATTTTGCAAAGGAAGAAAATTCAAATATGCTAACTAAGAGGGTTAATGAGAATAAGAATTAGTCATTTCACTACACAGATGGAGGTTTACTTGTGTGGTTTGGTTGGCAGGTGTGCTGACTCCGTGGTGTTAATCTTCAGGTTCATCATGTGGGAGGCCTTAGCGAATTCTTTCCTTAACTTAGAAAAGACCCAAATAAAGAGATGCAACTTGCTATGAATCCTAAAACTGGACAGGTTGAGGGTTAGATACTGATTCACATCCCAAAATTGTTGCTTGATATTCTGTGAGGTTTGGTTTCCGTGCAGAAAGGAGTGGCGGACCAAAACAAACAACAAACAACAAACAAACAAACAAAAGAACAAACAAAAAATATTAAGGCAAACTATTTCTTATTCTCACTGGCATTAGCTTATTTTTTAAAATAGTTCTTAAATTATTGAAGTAACACATGCTCCTTTCATAATTCCAAATAAAAGTTGAAAGATGAAAATAAAGATCTGTATCCAATTACTCAGCAACAACCTTGTTACTGGGCGGGGGTGCTTTTTATTTTTTCCAATCTGCTCTACTCATAATATACACAAGCCTGGGAGCTTTCCTTGACTCTACTTTCTCTCAGTCTCTATACCTAATATATTAGGCAATCCTGCTTTCTTGACCAGTACCATTTGTACACTATCAACATTTTCTCCCACGTCTGCTGCTGATATCACCTGCTCTCAGTCACCACCAGCCCCCCCAGTGTATCATTACTGCTTTCTCCCACAATCTTGCCATCATCTCTTCTTAACAGTGCCAGAATTTTCCCTTGAGCATGTAAGTCAAATCTTGTCATCCTTGCACTCCAAAATCTCCAGTGATATTCTAATTTGTACCAAGAAAAAGTCCAAATCTCCCATTATGATAGCCTACAAAACCTCACTATCTGGTCTACCCTACATATTACCCTGTGGCATAACATTGTACTTGAATTATTGCATACACATTATTCCAGTTAATAATGTATCACACTTTAGTTAACCAACCACTTACAGAGTAAGGCTGTTGTTTCTAATCTCTTTCCCAACACAAATAAAGATGAAATAAATATATAATGAAATAAATTATGCAGTTTTGTTTTCATTGTAAACATGTTTCTGAATTTCTTCAGCAGGAGAGTATACCAATTACACTGAGGTTAACCTACACATTTCCCAGCAACTGACTCTGGTTACAATTACAGTTCAGCCTCTGTGGAGGCCACAGCAAACTATACAAGACCTCAAATTTTACATCCCAATTCCTATTTTGATAGTGGTGAAACTGTGAACTACTGTTGGCACTGAATTTGGTGCCAGTCTTCTTGCTTTGCCTTGTCAAATTGGACAGGGAGACGGCTGTCTTGCAAAAGTGGAATTGTCACTAATTGGCCACAGAGGAAAGATTCAAATTCTTGCCAAAAGTCTTCTGCCTTCTAAGGGAATAAAATCCTCCATATAACTTTCCCCTCTCATTAAAAAGAAACAAACTCGATATGAAAAGCACTTAGTAAGCTACAGAGTATTGTGTACATGTTAGGAAGGTGTTGTTATTCAGGTGAAAGTGTCTGTGTTGGAGCCCCTGGATGACGTGGCTCCTAGTAGAGTCTGCTCAGAGAAGGCATCTCTGTGCAGGGTTTCTTTTTTCACCTGTTTATGTCTTGTTAAGAAATGTCAAGGAGGAAGTAACAGCAAATAACTTTTGACTTCACTTTGGCTTTTTCATTTAGATTAAAGCAGAGTACTTCAGGTGCAGTCTACATACAAAATGAATGCTCTGGAAAACGTTTTGTCACTTGTAATGTTTGAAATTCAAGTTGGTTTTCTTTATTATGACAAAACAAATTTAGTAAGAGTAAACATCACCTCATAATGAAAAAGATAACTCCTTACTTCTGTTCACAAAAATGGACACTGGAAAAAGTGCTCTATAAGAAGTAGGGTTTAAATCATTCTTTTCCCAAAGTAGCATATATTCCAAAGAGTATTTTATTAAAAACATTACATGCAATTTATAAAAATCAAGCCAGATGATACTTTCCTGAACATTTCAAAGAACTGGATTTTAACAAATCTATTTCTATTTAAATTTAAAAGAATGCAAATATGTTTACAAGTCTAGAAATATGTATGTTGGAGTTTAAAATGCGATTGAATAAATTTTCAGGAGTTAAACCACTTATTTTTAGAATGTAAAACAGGTTTTAATTTTAGATTTTCCTAAAATGAATATAAAAAAACAAAAATGTTGTCTTCTATAAGATACCAGAGTTTAGGGAAATAGTTAATCTTTGAGTTATTCACCAAAATAAATGGTTTTATTGATATATACATTTCTTGCTTTTGTCTCATTTTAAATGAATTTTATGAGAACTTTAACTTTGCCACTGGATACCTCTTGGTTGGACCTGCCACACCATTGTTCATTGTTTTAAACTTCCCAAGAAGCAAAACTCAGAAGAGAAGCATAATATAAGTGAAAAATATTAGAAGAATGAATCTTGACCTGTTCTGGATTAATACCTGCCTACCCCAATATTTGTAACTTGAGTAACATGAAAAATTGCTAAAAATACCTACCTCCATTGTCTCAATGTCAAGGTTTTGTGAGTGAGCACAGACATTCATAATCTGGACAATAAAAATTGTTTAAAGAATTAGGTTGAAATTTTAGACTCAAGGAACTCAAGCCTTTTGCTCTATTTCATGAACTTTTAGAGACTGGAGGAATTTAGAATGAATTATTCTGACTTTTTATCAAGCAAAACCACAACCTGGTTAAAACCTAATTGTCTTTGCCTCCCTGCCTGGATCAAGTGAGCTAACAGTTGATGGAGAAAATTCCATTGTCAGGAGAGCTGAAATCACGTTAATTTTGAGTAAGGATCTCAATTTAGAACTCGAAGTGTCAGACATTACATTGATCAGGAACAACAAAACAGTGACCTATTCCTTGCCAATGACAGTGTTTGATTTTCTCTCATGTACTCAACAGCAGATGTTCACTCTCTCTTCTTGAAACATGTCTGCTCTTCTTTGTCTCCTTCCCTGCCCACTTTCTCTGTGCTCTTTGCTGAGTCTTTCTTCTAGATCTGCATATTGGTGTTCACTGCTGTTTATCCCTTAACTTTATTTTTCTAGGCAAATTTATTTAATTTCTAGATTTGTTCCCTTCTGGTGGTTCTCAAGTTTGTGAAACACTCCCCAGACTGCCCTCTCCACTGAGTTGAAGAGTCATATATTCCACTGGCCCCTTCTCATCTTGTTCAGAGAGGCTGTTCTCTTCCATGGTGGTTAATGTGTTTTTTCACATCCCATTCATTGCCTACAGCCTCACTTTATTATTATTTTTTTAATCTTGGCACTTCCCAGTAGTATTTGAAATTAGTGTTTATTCAAATGCTTATTTTTTTCTTTGTCTCCCTTCTATTAGGACATAAGAGAGGAGGGTAAAATACTTTCCACGGAGTTCCCAAAATTTAAAACAAAGGTGAGAACACTAAAAACATGACTAATTCATCTCCTAATTTTATAAATCACAAAATTAAGTAAAATAACTTGCCAAAAGTTGTAGGAAAATAGAAAATAGAGCTCTTCTGTAACTGTACTGAATGTTAATAAAAGAGAGCTATGTGCAAAGTACTATGGGTGTTGAGGTTGAGGAGTCATTGCTGAGCCTGGGCAGGTTAGGAAATGCATTGATGAAGAAAGTTTATTCCATGAGCTTGAGCAGGGAGCTCCAGGCAGAAGACATGATGTGTGAAAAAACCCAGGTATATGAAGGCTAATGGACCTCACAAGAATGCCTAGTACTCTTACAGTTTTTACCTGGGAGCTTATTACTATCAGACCTAGAGACATTTTAGACTTGAGTAAAATCCTTTTGAGATGCTAAGAAAGACAAAGTCTTGTGAACTTTATTTGTATGTGTGATGGCAGGAAGTTTTCCGACCTCCTTGGAAAGCATCGGTGACATTACAGGTATTAAAGAGAGGCTTGCTCTGCCTTCCTACCAGAGTAGAATATCTGCTTTCACCAAGGAGGTGCATTTCCATCAGGAATGGATAATGTGTCACACAGTGTGGGGCTCTCTCTGGATAGAGATGAAGAACTTCTTCATCTTCAACTGAGGGTTGCATTTCAAAGGCAGGACTGCAAAAGACTAGAGACCTGGCAAGTCCTGATGGATTGACACCAGGGACAGTTTTGGTCTGGTTCAGATGGGCTGACCATGGTTGAACCCCCAAGCCCAGGTTGAACACTTCTTACAGTCTTGATCTGCCTCCTGTAAATAACTGTGCAGTGCTTGCCTTCTAGGGCAACATATCGAATGTAAAATAGTCATCTCTTAGTATCTGTTGGGAATTGGTTCTAGGACCCCTTGTGGACATCAAAACTTGTCAGTGTTCAAGTCTCTTAAAATGGTGAAGTATTTGCAGGTAACCTATGAGCATCCTTGCGCATACATGCAATTATCTCTAGATCACTTACATTGCCTAAAACAGTATGAATATGATGTAAATACCTGTCATACATTATTGTTTAGGAAACAATGACAAAAAAGTCTTACATGTTCAGTACAGATGCAGTCTTTTTCTCAATATTTTCAATACATCAGTGGTTGAATCTTCAACTACAGAACCCACAGATACTGAGGAAAGGGCCAACTGTATTTTACCCTTTTTACATAAGTGAGGGCTCATCAGCACATCCAGAAAAACTCAAAATAAACTACAGAGTGATCCTCAGGAGGATTGTAGAATTGAAGTCAAGAGGCTTACATTCCCTCTTTAATTCACTGGGCAACTCATTGTCTTTTATAATTTGTCTGGAAACCTGTGCCAGTACTTTCTTTCTAAGAATTTTTCAGGACTTAACATCTTTAATGAGAGTCTGTGTGTGAATTTCCCAGATTTTAACTTTTGTGAATCTCAATCACAATGCAAATTATTATGTCATATGCACTCCTGTCTTGGTATAGTGTAATCATATTTATTTATTTTTTTATTTTATTTTTTATTTATTTATTTTTATTTTTTTTATTTTATTTGAGTGAAGAAAAACAAAACAAACAAAAACTACAACAACAACGACAAAAAAACGACATATATAGTAAAAACAACAAGCAAAGGAGACAAGCAAACAACTAGCGTAAATACACAACATTGCAGGTTTACAAAGCCGGAAGATAGAAGCTTGACAATGGTTGCAATTTGCGCATCGTTATCTTTA